>VAHH01000004.1:0-152026 GCA_013357305.1 Radopholus similis
ATTATGACTGTGACGTGACTTTGGTGACATCGATTTCCCAAATGTCACTGTCACTTTAGCGAAAAGTGATGTCACTTCAACACTGCTGTTCTGTCTTCTATGGCAATCTGGCATCGAATATTTTGGCGTAATGACTCAGAATATGGATAAAGTGTCGCTTATCGCCACTGCGAAGTGCGAACAGTATTCTGCCTGCTGACTGTCAGACTGTCAACTAAAACTCTAAACCCAGCTTTAGCTTTGGCATCAGCAGCCTCATTTTTTTCAAATTGAATCCATAATTATAATTATTAATTATCATTTATCAATAAAAAATTATAATAAAAATCAATTTTTAGAAGTCAAATAAATGGCGGGTTCTAATGTATTTAGTGCGTTACTCTCATCTTTGGTGGTCCTTACTTGCATCGCAATTGGGCAGTTTTTCAAGACCCCGCTAGCACAATCGAGACAGGGCAACCTGGTTGCTGGAGGTGAAATGATCAAAATCAAACCAAACCCTAAAGTTAGATTTTTTGTTCCAGTGCTTGGGGCCTTCGTGTTCTCTTTCTCGCTGACCGCATTAAGCAACCTCAAAATGGCGAGTGCTGGAAGCTCAGCCAAGTCCGGCCTTCTCGAATGCATAATTGCCTTGATCGTCGGCGTCATTGCCTCAGCCTCCATCCACCGAATCGCAATCACCCTCTGCCTCCTTTTCTCCGCCGTCATGCTCTTCTTCCTGACTGGTGTTTCGCATAAACGGTATGGTTCGGTTGGGGGAGGCGGAGTACAATCGGCCGGAATTGAAAAGAGGAAGAAGTGAAGAATGACAACCCCTGTCCCTGGGTTGGAATTGGAATGCAAACAGCACAATGTTAATAATAAAAATTGAAAGTGTAACATTTACCAAAATAATTGCCACCTCATTTATTTTTGTGGTAATGGATCGTTCCGAGTTATATTTATACAATCGATGTTGATACATATTTATAAATCAAATATCACTTTAATTTAATACTTGCGACTCTTATTTCGAACTTTTTATATTCAGAGGTATGAAACCGTACTCAAGCTTGCCCTTATCCATCGCATTATCATGCATTATTATTACCTGTGTGGAGACAACGTCGAAGTTCATTCATTCTTCAAATGGCCAACATTCCCCGAAACGAGTGTTGGCAGCCATGAACGATAAATACAGGTATGTCCGTCTGGGAGGGACTCGTTACAGTCGAAAACCTCCCGGGTTAGCTGTCCCAGCGAACTCTGCGACAATCCGTTCGCCGCTTGTTTGGAGTGTGAATTTCCGACAAATTGCGCCCTCAAAAGCCAAATCCAAGTCAATTGCACCGTCCCCCATTGTGACGGACGGCGGTCTCAGCAGAAGGCAAAGTGCCAATTTTGCTGGCAATTGGATCAAAGTGAGCTGGATTGCGAAGAACACCGCAACTGTTCGACCAACGACGTGACTCTGCACAAAAAGATTTGTTGGGCGAAACCGGATGTAGTGTGCATGGGGAAACGAGTGTTCTACAGGAAATCAAGGTGGACGGGTGTTAAATGATTTCTGAGCGTTTTTATTCCTTGTCCTTGAAGATGTCGCTGGACGAGTGGGCACAGCTGGCAAAAGGCCCTGTTGCTCTCCGTAACTCTGGGCGGATTTGGCGTGGACCGGTTCTACCTGGGACATTGGAAGAGCGCAATCGGAAAGCTCTTCTCTTTTGGCGGACTCGGCGTTTGGACGTTGCTAGACGTTGTGCTCATCGCCATCGGCTACATCCAACCGGCCGACGAGTCCCTCTACATTTGATGCGGCCGAACAGTCGGCCATGTTTCAAAGGCTTCTCAAATACGGGCAATGTATTAATATGCAATGGGACATTGATTTGGCAAAAACTCTTTCATCTCCGAAATTCGATGCCCTCTTGCCTTTTCGTTTCTCACCACTATTCATTCTCCCGAATTCGCTCTCTGGCACTCTCCCATAGCTCGCCAATCTCTCGGCCATTTTCCGCTCGACATTTTCCCATTCGGATTATTCGCCCGCAAGCGGCCAAGTGGTGGAGTTTGTTTGCGGCAATTGAGCCGCCGACTCGATGGAATTTGTCCGGATTTGGCCACGCCCTAAATGGATGCTAAGCCGGCTGCCGGAGGGCAATTGCCGCCTTTCTGTTTTGTTTGCGTTTCATTTCCACGCGTTGTTCTCTCAGCGGCGACAGGGACGGAGCGGAACAACAACTTTTGGGCGGCCGTTCGTTCGCTCCAAGGCCTCTCTCCTCCCGCTCTCCACTTTGCCACCAGAAAGTCAGTCCTATTCGCGCCAATTGCGGCGCTCCTCGTAAAACCTGCGCCCGGTGATATTTCACTTTTATTGGCCATTCTGCCCGGCCAAACGGCCATTCATTGTCCAATGTTGTCGCAATTGTGCCGGACAAAACGGCACAGAGAAGGGCAATTTGGCCTTTAGGGCGGTCCCCTCTCGAATACAGCAATCGAATTTGTGTCTTTGCCGCACTCACTTATTTCGGTCTTTGCTTCACGCTGTGTCCTCCCTCCGCCCGCCCACCCGTCAATCCCAATTCCCATTTCGCACCGGGCGACAGCCCTTCCCGCATATAAACTCCGTGAATGGACAAAAAATCGGCGGAGGAGAAGGGGACTACTGACTGGTGGTGGGATCGGGGAGCAGAGGGGATTGGTTGGTTATTGGCAGGATCCGATATCCCAGTGGCAAGGCAGAAAGAAGGCACCAAATAATCCCTCCGCGAACAGTCAGTCGTTATTCTCTGTTTCAGTCCACTCTCCATTCCCTCCGCCCTTTGGCCCTCAATTCACCTCCGCCAAATGCCCACTCGGCCCATCCCCCATTCCGAAGCCAATCCCCACTTTTGCAGCCATTTTCGCGTCCGCCCAATTAAGTATGCATTGGCCCATCACATTATTCGGCGCACTGTTGTTGTCGGCACCGCGAGGGGGCAAAGTGCCGTCAAACAACGCACAGCGACAATAAGCAGGAACAACGAGCGAGCACTCCGCCGAACGCCTCGGATGTCCCCTCTGCTGCTGGCGGCATCCCTCGCCACTCTGGTCCATCTGGCAGGTACAAACAGGGGATTGCCCATCAATCTCTCTTCTGGGTGTCCGTAGTTTCAACTCACAGCCTTTGGCGGAAATAATTGGGAACAGAGTGGGGACTCGATTTGTGTTGTTTTGTCCGTTCCACTTCCGGACTGGATTTGCGCCAACCGCTGACCTTTGTGTTGGAAACACCAATTATTATTGGATCGCGGCATTATCCCACCGCGAATGACCAAATGGGCAATAATGAGGGAACAGGCAGCAGCCACCACTGGAAGACAGCGCTTTTATGCTGTATGCCTTCTGTTCTCCTCCCTATGCCCAAATCTCGCCATCGCTTTTGCCCCTAATTGGACGGGACTTGGAAGAGAGCAAGCAACTTGGCCCTTGCGGGGTGATGACCTGATGACCTCCCCTCCCGCAGTCTCAGCCGCACCCAAATCCCCATGGATCTCCAATTCTGTGCAAAGCAGTGCACTCTCACTGTCCCCCATCTGCAGAAGAATGGGGTCTCTTCACGCGAGCAGCACAAATGGTGTCGATAATTTGCATTCCCACGGGGTTGACACTAGAGGGGCGGATACAAATGGACGGACGGACATGGTGAGGGGCGCCGGAAAAGGCCCAAGGAATGCGGAAATACGCGTAATGCTGATTAGACAAGGACACTTTTGACTCAAATGGGGATCATTCGCAACTGTTTAATTTGGCCCAACCTCTTTTTTTGCGTGGTTCCCCTATCTTGCGTTTCCCCTCGGGCGATGACACTTGCTTTTGCTCCCGCACATTTGCCAGCGAATCCAATTCCGCCCAGTCCCCCTTTCGCGTCCAGCGAATTGCGCGCTTTGTGCGGGCAAGTGGCCACTGGCCGGTTGGCCGCGGGTCGTGTCCACTGCGGCTGAAGAGGGCCAGGCCAATTGCCCTCTCGGGGGACAGCCGTTTTCCGCCGCCTCTCCACCGCTGCGCCTCCGACTCGCCTCCATTTCAACACATCCACAAATGAGCGTGGTCCCCTCCCCTCCCCCGCAGCTGGGCCAAGCGCCCTTTGTGCTCGCCTTCCCCTCCCTCCTCTGCCACATCTTCTCCGGTAAACACCCCAAACACCCGATCAACCCCCTCCCCTTCAGTGTGTCTCCGTGCCAACCGGTCGCCAGCCATTGAGGACGCCTCCATGCGGAATGTGACCGCAATGCGCGGCAACACCGTGGAGTTCCGGTGTCGCGTGGAGAATGCCGAAAAGCACGCAGTGGCCTTTTTCCGCGATGAAGTGCCGCCAAAACTGATCGCCTACGACGAATCGGTGTTCCGGAGGACGGACAAGTACGAGTTGTTGGCCCGCGTGAACAAGAATGAGTGGATTCTGCGCATCCGCGACGTGCAGGTGAGTCCCTGGGGACATACGGGGAGTCGACATTGGAGACTTCCACAGGAAGGGGATGCGGGCGGTTACATTTGCCAGCTGAACTCGAACCCGGTGATCACCAGGACGGGCCATCTGGAGCTGAGAAGTGCCCTTTGAGCATCCATCGGCTGCCTCATTTCCATTTTCAGTCCCTCCCTCGATTTCGCGCAGTTCCACGCCGGCCGCTGTGGAGGTGCGCGAAGGGCACAACGTCACGCTGTCCTGCCGTGCCAACGGCAACCCCCCGCCGACGATCGTGTGGCGCAGGGCGGACAGACAGATCATCCGCTACAACGGGATCGACGGATACGGGGGTGAGCGCAGGACGGGGCACGGGCTGGGCACAGGCTGATTCCGACTCAGACTCGGTGCACAAGGGGGCCGATCTGACGCTGAGCAGGGTCAGCCGCAAGCACATGAGCGAGTATTTGTGCGTTGCATCCAACGGCATTCCGGTGAATGGCTTCGGCGGAGTTCCTTCCCCTCACTTCCCACTCGTTCAGCCGGATGAGTCGTGGAGCATCAAACTGCACGTGCTCTGTACGCTTCTTGCCCCCCCCCTGCTGTGCCCATTTCCACTTTCAGTTGAGCCCATCGTTGTGCCCCAGTCGCTGGTGGCCGAGGCGCCGCTGAATGCACTCGTGGTGCGCCTCGCGTGCACCGTGGAGGCATGGCCTCGGCCCAACGTGGTGTGGCTGTTCGAGGGACAGGCAAGAATCATTTTGTGACCGTGTCTGACCGGGCTTTGAGAGAAAGGTTTGGACTTGCTTCAGCCGCTGCACGACTCGAACAAGTACTCCACGGAGCAGTTCGTGTCCGAGCGCTACAAGTCGGTGCACGTGCTCGAGATCCGGAGTGTGCGCCGCGAACAGTACGGCGCCTATCGCTGTCTGGCCAGCAACGACTACGGCAGTCACTTTGGCGAGATCCGGCTGATCGGTTGGCGACGGCACAGACAGCGAACGAATGGATGCCCCTCCCCCTTCAGAAGCACCTCCGGTGGACGATCGCTCTCTGGTGGCTTCTCTCAGCGAAGGTAATCGCAATATCATCGCTCTCCCCCTTCACACCCGTTTGCGTCGTTTTCCACTAACACAGTCCATCCATTTTGCACCGATTCCCATTCACATTGGTCCGTGCCATTTCTTCCTTTGTTGTGGCGTCTGTTGCAGGCTCCGGCGCCAACCCGGACGACGAGGCGGGCGAGGAGGAGGCGCTGGACGGCTGGAGGTGGCTGCCCCGGACGAGCACCTCCCCGTCCATTTGGCTCCGCAAGCAGCAGAGCGACACAGGTCCCGCACAGCCAAGAGCCACTGCACCAAAACGATAAAAAACACTAACACAGCACATCCAAACAAACACTCCCGGCAGACTGTCCATTTTTTGCCTTTCAGAATTGAGGCGCAGCGTCTCGAGAGGACTGAAGCGGCCGCCGGACAACGAGGAGCCCGGCCGCCTGCCCAGTTTGATCCAGCGCAACGGTCCTCAAGGGTCCCCATGTCTCCGCAATTCCAACGCTTTCAGGCGCCTCTTCGCAATGCCCCCGCCTCGGAGCAGTGCTGATGTCGCTGTGCTTCTGGTTCTGGCTGCTGCACGGCTCCTCTCACTCCGCCCATTCCCCGCCTGTCCCTTTCCATCCAATGTTTAGTCGCAAATCATAGTTTTGTGTTTCCGCTCAATCTGTGAGAATCCGACGATGATGGATGGATAAACTTTTATCGCAGTGGACGAAATTCGACCCAGGGGCCATTATTGACGCAGAGGCATAAACAGAGGCTGCGCCTCACTCACTCCCAAAATGGCTTTTGCCGCCTCCCCGCTGTTTGTGCGTCTGTTCCTGCTCCAGCTGGTGCTGCTGGCGCTCACCCTTCTGTCGGCCCTGCACATCCACCTGCGCATCTCCCAGCTGCACAGGGAGTGCCGAGAGTTGGGGCAGAAGGCGGAGGGGCAGTGGCGGAGGAGGGAGCACGTTCGCTGGAAGAGGGAGCGGACCCAGCAGCAGCCGGTGAACGGCACCGTCCTCAGGGGAAAGGGCCCCTCCGACATCTGGATGCACTCGTTGTCGCGAATACAGGTTGCCAAAGGGCGGGTGGGCTGACTGAGAGAGACCTGGTCAGATGGACGAACTGCTGGAGAAGTGCCTCCAGATCCACCAGTACTGCGCCAACAGCGGAGACTCCGAGCGGGGGGAGCCGGGCCCGCCTGGGCCTCCCGGAGGTGCGGGCAGAACCGGCCCGGAGGGGCCTCCCGGCAGAACTGGAGAGGTTGGCCGGCGAATGAGTCCGTCAGCCATTCCTGGCCCACCTCCAGTCTGGGGCCCCGGGCCTCCCAGGCCCCGAGGGACCGCCAGGCCCCGCAGGGATGGACGCCCTCTGCCCGAAGTGTCCGATCGCGGAGGAGCTGGAGCTGCGCGAGGGGGACAAATGCCCCACGGTGGAGCGGATGCCCGAGTGCCCGGCCGCAGTCACCCCCGCAGGGTTCATGGTGGACCAGCAGGCGCCCAAAATCGTGGACAAACTGCTGCCGCTGGTGGTCGAATTCGTGAGTGGCGAGGGGACTGAAAGTTGCCGGAAAGGGGGTTTCAGATGCTCCAGAATGAGGTCCCCAGTTTCGAATCCATCAATTGTCGCTTTCCCCCGATTCCAGACCGAAACTGACGCCTGTCTGCGGTTTTTGTTTCCGTTCCCCTTTTAATGTCGCCCGCTCCCTTTCCGCATCTGCACTTCGGCCAACCTGACCGAGCGCCGTCTGGAGGAGGAGAGAGCCCGTCTGCCGGCCAGCACTGAGGCGGCCTACATTGAGGGGGCGACCGCACGTGAGGAAAGTGAACAAAATGGGCTGCTGGGGAGTGCCTCTGCTCAGACTGCTTCCTGGAGGGCGTCGGCAAGCCGATCTTCCACGCGCACGCCAACACCTTCTACGGGGCCTGGATGCGCGGTGCGAGGGAAATACCGCAGAAAGAGACCGCAGAGGGCCGTTCAGACGCATACCCCCGTTCGGGCGCGGACCTGAACCGCCGCTGGCTGGCCAACCACTTCGAGGGCGACTCTCTGGCCGAGTTCGCCTCCGAAGCGGACCTGCGCAGGGGCAACCTGGCCAAGAGCCATTCCCTGCCGCACGCGTTCCGCGGCACCAACTCGCTGTTCTTCAACGGCTCCTTCTACTACCACCGGGCGGGCAGTCCCCGACTGGCCAAGTTCGAGCTGAGCACCCGCCGCTACGAGGAGGTGCAGATCGCGGACGGGATTGCGCACAGGTACAACGATGTGAGTGACCCCTGGGAAGTGGGCGGAGTGTTGACGCGGGAAATGTGCGTTGAGTACCTGTTCAACGGCTCCATGAGCTACATGGACCTGGCGGTGGACGAGAACGCGCTCTGGGTGGGCCAGGAGAGCTGAGACTGAGTTGATTGATGGCCAATGGCAGGTGATGTTCCGCTTCGCGGGAGCGCCCCACCTGAGTGTGGCCAAACTGGACATCCACAACATGTCCGTGTACGGCCTCTGGAACCTGACCATGGTCTGTTTTGTTTGTGGCTCTTTGCGCACCTTCCCTCCCCTTTTGGGTGAACCACACGGACGTCTCCAACGGGTTCGTGGTCTGCGGAGTGCTGTACCTGGTGCGCAGCGGCAGCGAGCTGCGCACGGACATCTCGGTGGCGTACGACTTCTACCGGGACAAGTACCGGCAGCCGAACATCCGCTGGCTGAACCTGTACGGGAACGCCAACCACGTGGCCTACAACCCCTTCGACAGGTGAGCGCACCCGAAAAGGCGCTTCAGTAGAATTGGCAGACGCATCTACGTGTACGACCACGGCTACCTGCTGACCCTGCCGGCCAGGATCAGCTGGCGGGTGCGCTGAGGAGCGGCAAAGACGCTGTGGCGGCCGTAAAATCAGCTGCCCTTTCTTTGCCCTGCGCCGCCCAACCGGGGTCACGCGATCCCGCGCCTTCCGCCCCCGGATTTATTTACGACTGCTGCCCACCCATTTGCCCCTGAATGCATTATTTTCCGCATAAAATCGCCAAATATTTGTCCTCTATTACAACGCCGGTGGAGTAATCGGCCGGAGGTAAGTCCTAACCTATAAGCTATGGGTCGGTTTGTGCACGGCCAATGGCCATCCGCCGGCAGCAGAAGGCCCCGGCCAATCAATGCCCCATTCTGGCAAACATCTGTGGGCCCTCCCCCACTGGTCGTCCGGCTGTCCCGCCAGTGGGTCAGGCACACCATTTGCCCACTTTTTGCGGACCCAATCCGATTTATATTTATGCGCCTCTCTCCGCCCAATCCGTCCAATCGCTTTCCCATAAAATTGCCCAATTCTCGGCCGCCCCTCCCACCGCCGTTTCGCACTTTCTGCGCCAAGGACACCGATTCCCCCGGTCCCATTCCATTCAAAAATGTTCGCCAATGTGCCGCCAGACCCGGGTCGGTCCCACCACCTAATCCCTTCCCTCCATCCAACCGCTAATTAGGGAATCCCCAAACACATTCATTCCCCTTCCCCTCCGATCTCCCGTTCCCGGGCTCTCACTTTCTGTGCGGGTCATCCGCCGCAATCCGAAGGCGACAGGCCGCTCTCCTTCAGCCCAGCGGGCGATGACTGCCCAGATTGACTTTCTCGCCCGGGCGCGATCTTATCTGTTTGTGCCGATGGATCTAAGGATGGACAGAGGGCAGAGGGGACCCTGCCCTGTGTCCGCTGTCCGATCCCCCACCCCCACCCACATCCCAGTGCCCACTCATGTCCACCGCCAAAAACACTCTCACCCAGCCATTCCCTCCACTTTGGTGTCCATTTGCACAATCCAGAGAGGGTGTGAAGAGGTTGGGGCGGATGAGTGGCGGACAGCGGAGTGCACAATGGGATGGGTTGGTTGGCTGATTGGGGGCCCAAGCAAGGCAGAGCGAACGGAAAAGAGTCCTCCGCCCTCTCCCATCCGCCCACCGGACAAAAGCAGATTGATCTCCGCATTGTGCACAACAGAATGTCCACCTCCACCAACTTACTTTTTGCAATTGCCCTCCCTCCGCCTGTTGCGGTGACCCGTTTGGCGCGACAGCAGGAGAGGAGGGACTGACTAATTGCGAAGTGCGCATTCCCCGTCAGCCACAACTATATTTTGCGCCCGCAGAATGCCCATTATTTTGCTCTGCTCCCCGCCGGTGGGCGTGTCTCAGCCGAGCCCTCTCCCCTGCCCTTCTGCTGTGCGTCCACTCCCTCCGCCGCCAACAAACAATCCCTCCGCTGCCTCCGCCTGCTTCAGCCATTGCCTCCCCTGCTCCCCTGCTCCCCTCCTCCACTGGTCACCACTCCCGCGCGCCAGAAGTGTCCGCTTTCCAGGCTGCGCCTAATTTTGGCCTTCCAATCAACAAACAAATGTGCCCCCTCCTTCTGCTCCCCCTCCCCCTGCTGCTGCTGCTCCTCGCCCCCAGCAGGGCGTCCGCCCTCCACATGGAGTCTCCCGTGCGCCCAGAACTGCTCGAAGGTGAGTGACTCCGATTCTCTGCCCAATCCGGGTCCCCAAGGGATAGCCCGTTCCGTGCGTCTCCACCACAGTGAGTCCCCTCCCAATCCCAGTGTGCGTCCTGTCCTGCCTTCTGCTGCTGTGTTTATTTTTCGCAACAACCTGCCCTGGCCGCCATTCTCATAAAATATTCATTTTTGCGCCCAATTGGCGGGCACACCGCCGAAATGGAGAAGATGGGGGGACTAAAAAGGGCCAATGGAAATGTGGCGATGGGTGATGGGGAGTGTGACCGGAGGCTGAGAGGAGAGAAAGAGAGTGTGACGGACGGACGGAAGACCCCTGGCCCAATCCAATTTTCGCCTGAGCTTCGCTTTTGTGCGCTTAATCCGCTTATTTTGCGAAATTCTGAATGAGGGCAAAATGCGAAGAAATGGAATGGAATCGGCCGGGGCAGGCGAATGAATGAATGAATGGGCGGCTGATTGGCTTCTAGCGGAGGTGGTGTGGTCCCCGGACCCTCCTTGGTTCTCCGACCGACGGATTCCCTCCGACCGACCGATTCCCCTGTCGCCCCTTGCAGCGGTGCTCTCCGAGTCCCTGCGGCTGAACCTGGTCCAGGCGTGCGAGGGCGAGCGCATCACCCTGCAGTGTCCGCGGAACACGCACATCTCGGTGCAGAACAGCTTCTACGGCCGGCTGGTGCCCAGCCGGGAGCTGTGCCCCGCCAAAGGGCCCACAGATGGCGCCGCAGAGGACACGAGCTGCGACTTTGCGGAGGCGCATTCCGTAAGAGAAAGCGTAATTTGAGTAATTCGCCGGCGGCGGGAAGCCTCCCCAGAGACGGAGGCCGAATTAATTCAAACTCCCGGAGGCCCTCGGCGACAGCCAATCCCGCTAATTTGTTTCTGGAGGGCCACTACTCCGGCGGCCGCTGAGTGTTTTGGCTGAAATGAAGCGGCCGAGAGGGGCACCCGAAAGATTCGGTTTGGGCCCAACCTCCAACCAATCCGAATCCGAATCCATTCCATTCCCATTCCATTGCCCCAACACTCGCATTTCCTCCGCATTTCTCTCCGCACTTTGCCCAGAGGTGCTGCGGGAAACGGGAAATGGATATTGCGGCGAGTGGGGCGAAATTGCCCATCCATTGGGGCGGCCACTGGTCACTCACCGCCCTCTCCCCGCGGACATTTCCGCTGCCGCAAATTCATTTTGCCCATCCCCGCTGCCGTGTCCGCCGCAATTATCCCCTCCCGCCGGAATGGAATAAATGCCCGGGAGCGGGGAAACGGCCCTCACCCACTCGGCTGAGTGATGAAATCGAGTCGACAGCCCCAGAGGAGGAAGAGAGAGAGGTGAATGGGTGAATACTCTGAATACTGAATGTGGGCTGGGAACCGGGAACCGGGAACCGGGAACTGGGAAGGGGCAAACATTGGGCAATTGGTCCATGGCCGTTCCAAATTCCAATGGCTACCGGTCCAAGTCCAAGTCCAAGTCCCAACTACTCCTCCCGTTCTCTGTTTATGCGCTTCTGGCCAATCCATCGCCAGCGCTCCCTCCGCTCTCAAGGATTACACAAAAGTGCCGAAACGGCGGCCGAGGCCATTCTTCACCGGAACGAATGTTCCTCCGGGGCCCATTTGTCCACTCGCCGAGCTCTCTTCGCCTCCGCCTTTTGTTGGGGGCACAATGATGGATGGATTGGAAAACGGCGGAGAAAAAGAGAGGGAGGGCCAAGGGAGATGATCGAATGAATGAATGGACGGACAAATTGGGTGGTTGGGACAAAGGGAAACAGAAGAAATGCGAAACGGCCCATTGGGGGTTGGGGTCAGTGGTCAACAGCTGGACAGCGGCGACAGGACAATGTTCCGCGGACAATGCTCACCGCTCAGAGGGCTAATCCGGCCCATCCAGGTCGCAAGACAAATTGCCCTCCCCGCACTGGCAAATTGGCTGGCGTCGAAAATGGGGGACGGGAAATGGGACGGAGAGTGGTTGGGTTGAGTGGACAGAGGAGGGAGTGATCCATTGCATTTAAATGGGGAGTGATCCTTTATTCACTTGTATTTCCGTGCGGTTCCAGCGCGTCCAGGAGCTGTGCCGCGGGAAGCGCAAGTGCCGTCTGTGGGTGCGGCCCGAGTTCTTCGGGGAGCGGGACCCGTGCCCGGGGACCGGCAAGTACCTCCAGATCGGCTACAAATGCTCCCCCGGTAGCCCTCCGCACCTGTCTTTTCGTTCGCACTCCCGCCCTTGCAGTCTCGTTCGAGGACCGGAACTTTTGCGAGGGCCACCAGACCCAGCTGGGCTGCAAACCGGGCCGACGACTGTCCGTCTACTCGGCCCACTACGGACGGGCCCCCGGCGGACAGTGTCCCGCCGCGGAGGACTCTCGGCGGGACAGAGAAGACGGCGGAAGGCCACAGGCGAAGAATGGGCAAGGTGAGAATTGGGAGTGGGGAATGGGCCCAAATGACCCAAAGGACGAAAGGAGTCCCCGGGAAGACTGTAGAGAGGACTGGGCCTCCCCATGTGTGTGCATTTGCACCCTGGAACCCCCCAAAGTCCTTCCATTTGCATTTCCCATTTGGCTTTTGCGCTCTCTCTTCGTTTCTTCCGGCCCTTGGCCGCCGAATGGGAACCGCTGATTGGGGGTTTGGTTGTTTGCGCGAATGGCAAGTGGCCCTGAGTGCCGCGGCTAATTGCGAATGTGCCAGCGCCCGAATCCGAGGGTTTCCCGTTTGGCGCATAATTGGCCCAATTGGGAAATACGCTAATTTGATTGCCGGCGGAGGGATGTTGTTTCGGAACAATTGGATTTGTCGGTCCAGGGAGGGGACTGTGCTGGATCAGCATCAGTCCCTCCCTCCCACCATTCGGCCCCCTGATACTAAAACACCCAAGCAGTGGGCCAATTGTGCGCCCATTCCCTCTCTTCCCGGCCAATTGTGTTCCGTCAAAGACTGGAAATAAAAGGCGGAATGGCGGGCCGGGTGGGAGAGGGAGGACCGGATCAAAGGGGCACCGCCTCAAATAAAGGGACGATTAAATCGTGGGGCGCGAAAATGCGGGAAAGGGAAAGGAGAGGAGGAAGAGAGAGAGGGAGGATGTGCGAATGCAAAACGGGGGAAGGCAAATGGCAGTGGGAACTGGAAATGGATCATCAACGGCCCTTTGGGCAGGCACTTGCACACATTCTCCGTTCTGTTGAGACTGCGTCTCCGACGTGCTCCCCCAAATCGCACGCCGCTGCCATGCGCAGCCGTCGTGCTCCTTTCCGGCGGACGACCGCTTCCTGGGCAGCCAGTGCGCGCTGGGCCCCGCCAAATACCTGAGCGTGATCTACGTGTGCGTCAACGAGGAGGTGTTCAGCGAGGCGGCCCTCAGGGGCAGACTGGAGAAGATGGCCGAGCTGGAGAGGGTGCCCCCAGTCGGGTGAACGGTGGTCATGTGTGCACATCCCGAACAGGAACTGGCCATTCTGCGGCCGCTCCAACAGCTCCCGTCTGCGCCGGAGGGGCCGCCGCACAGTTTCCGGCATCCGCTGCTGTCGCGGCACTCGGCCAGCGGAGAGGAGGGGGAAGACTGGACGGAGGGGGAGAGTGCGGACTACGGGGTGGAGGAGGAGAGCGGGAGGGGCGAGGGCAGAGGCGATCGGAGGGAAAAAGGCCCGGGGCTGGCCCCGGAGGAGCAGAGGCCCAGGGGGCGCCAGGAGGAGGGGTCCCTCTGGGACACTGTTCTGCTGCGCCTCAGCGGTAGGACGCGGTTGAAGGCTACTAACTTGTATTTTGATTGGCTGCTGCAGAAGACAAGGCGCGCACTGTGCTCTGCGCCTTCCTGGGAGTGTCGCTGCTGCTCATCCTGCTGCTGTCCGCCTGCATCCTGGCCCAGTGCCGCGCCCGCTCCAAGGAGCGCCAGAGGCAGCCCGCTCGCCACGGCGGAGAGCCCCCGTGCCTCCGCCAGAGGGCCGCCGCCCTCTCGCACCCGTACACCCCGCACTTCCAGCGCCAGAACTCCTTCGGGGCCTCGGCCGCCAAGAAATGCTCCGCAGAGTTCGGCCATCTGCTGCTGGGGGCGGACAGCTGCAACATCAGCCCAGGTTGGCCGCTCAACCCCCGATGTGCGGGCCAATCCGTGGTTCAGTGTACGTCGACTCTGACGGGAGCAACCATCGGCTGCTGGAGGCGTTCCCTCCGCCCGCGGACCTGTACCACGGCTGCTACGTGCCTGTGGGCAGTTGCGGGAGCGGCAGTGCCGGCAGCGGAGGGGGCTACTACGCCCGGTTCGGCACCCTGGAGCGGGAGACGGGAAGGACGGCACCGGGCACGGCGCAGAGCCAGCGGAGAATGCCCTCCAGTTTGCACTGCTACAGCTGAGGCTCGGGCGGAGGAAGAAGAGCCGGTGAACGGACAGCGGCCGACGGCCTGAGGCTCTCAGTCCAGTTGTCTTCTGTGCCCCCCCCCCAGAGTGCACATTGGCCCAAATGAGTGTCTGGCGATCTCAACAGAATGTTCAGCACAACAATTCCCCACTCCCATTCGGCTGTTCTTTCTTCACATTTTCGAGCAATCCAATATCAATATGTTTCATATATATTTTCAACTTTGGCGAATAAATTTCTATATTTGTGCAAATAAGGTGCGAAATGAAGTTTAGTATCAGTTCCTGCCTCCGGCACAGGCCCTCCAGAACCCCTTCAGCTGACTGGCGCTCTCCGAAACGGCCACAACCGCCGAGCACATTGCCTGCACCGCTGGCACTGTCTGCGCCTGCATTTGCTCGCGTGGCCCAATTCTCCTCAAATTCCGCCCACCTTGGCTTTGGCCACCTTTGCGGTCGCCAGGCACTCGTTCAGCAGCGAGTCAAGGCGTCCCGACTCGTGTTCCAGGAAGGCGCTCAGCGGACGGTGCGGAGAGATGCAGTCGTCGCGGACTAGCACGCGCATGATGCCGACCAGGGAGTGCCCTTCGATGAAGATCTGTGCACAAAGGGTCACTCGCCCAGTGGTGGGAGCGGGGATCGGCACCATTTGCACTTTCTGGAAGGACAGCTTCGGCTCCTTGTTGCCCTCGATCAGCGAGAAGAAGGTCTCGATCTGGGCGCACAGGGCCGAGAGGTGGGCGCAGATCTGGGGCTCGTACAGGCGGAACAGCTCCCGCTGCTCCGGCGACAGCGACTGCGACAGTTCGGCGTTCACCCGCCGCTGGTGCTGCGCCGAGGTGGGCGAGGACGGGGAGGACTCCTGAACAGGGTGAGTGGAACTGCGGAAGGCCCCCAGCCCACCCAGTGGATGTCAGACGCCGCCTCGCTGACCACCGAGGCCAGGTCCTCCTCCTGCACCACGATGCCCGTCCCCGCCTCCACTACTGCAGGCGGGGCCACCGCCTTCTCCGCTCCATTCTCCGCCGGCCGCTTCCCCCCGTTGGGGGCCTTCTCCTCCACGGTCATCGCCGAACCGGTGGAGCTGGTCGACTCGCCCTCCCACCAAGCCGTGGTCGACTCGCCTCCGTCCATGGCGTCTGCGCCCGCCCGCTGCCATCCCCCCGTGGCGCCCAGCGTTGTTGCTGGTGCGTTTGATGATCTGTTGGGGGTTGGTTCCTCCGACTCGGAGGTGGAGTAGTAGTTGAGCAGGGATGAGGTCGGCGACGAGGAGCGCAGATTGCCGTTCTGCTGTGCGGGACGGGGGGCGGGCGGAGGGGGAGGGGGATGCAGGGCGGGGTGGAAGGAGGCGGAGGCGGGCGAGGAGGCGCTGGAGAAGGAGGACAGGAACACGCAGGAACGGCCCGAAGCGGCGGAGCTGTCCCTCCACACCGACAGGGAGTAGATCCACTGCACAAGTTTGTAGCAGTCTTTGGGGAGCTGCGAAAGGATCGATGGAGTGGAATGGCGGATGTTGTGTCTGGACCTGGGGCAGGATGGCCACGAACTGGTCGAGGGCATCTTGGCCGTAGTAGGCCCCTGCGGGACGCGCGAGTGTCGGGAGGGACCAGCCGGTGGAGTCCAGAGAGTTGCGCAGTCTGCGAAATCGAATTCAGGGGAGGCCCTTCGATTGCCCTTTGCCTGCGCAACATCGCCAGAGACGTCTTCACCGGTTGCGCCAGTTGGCGCAGCTGGACGTGACGAAAGTCTCTCTGGTCCAGAGAGATGCGACCCAGCGACTCGACCAGCTCATCCAGCGCGAACGCGATGGTGTAGCTGAATCCAGTTTGGGATTGGCATAATTCCGCTCTTGCGCACCAGGTGTCCCGAATGGCGACCAAGTTGTGGCGCAGAATGTGCGACTGCCGCCAGCCCCCGTGACCAATGCCCGCAGCCACAAATTGGCTCATCTTCAGCGCGTTGATCTCCACCACCTTGGCGCAGTCGGTCAGCTGCGAGCAAAGGAACCGTTTGCGCAGCTGTGCCTGCAAAAGGCATATGTTCTGCAACTCTCGTTTCGATTTTCACTTCCGCTTCCACGGCAGCTTCGTTCGCGTCTCCGTTCTCGCTGTCCGCCACACTTCCGTCGTCGTCCTCCTCCCTGTCGCGGTAGTCCTCCTCATCGCTGTCGCTGTAGTCGGGCGGCGGTCTAAACGCATCCCAATCGCCGCAATCAGCGCTAATCGTTTTCTGCGAACCCATCAAACGGCGCGTAGTGGTGCTCGATGGGGTTGTCGTTGAAGGTCACTCCGCGTCTCGCCGCCGCACCCTTCTGGGCCTCTTCTCCCCTCAGTCTGCTCAGCAACTGGTTGATCCCCGGCGCACTGTGTCTGTCGCCCTCGCCCGTCCTCCGCGTTGCGGGGCTGTTCGCACGAGGGGTGCGGTTGGAGTCCATGGACTGACTGAACACCGGATCGGAGGAGGACTGCCGCGAGAAGGACAAGATGGTCGGAGTGGCAGACCCGGAGGAGACAGTGGAGGTCCGTCGTGCCGGCAGGAAAGGAGTGTCTTCGGCGGAGGAAGTGGGCTCAAAGGAAGTGGAGGAGAGCGACAGAGGGCTCCGACCCTACAAAAGGGGAAGTGGGACGGAGCAAAGGGGAGGGACACGCCTCGGGCAGCGAGCCAACAGAACCGGACGGGTGCAGCAGCGAGTGTGGCTGCGGGACGGGCACCGGCTCCGCCCTGGCCAAGAACACTTTGGGCGCCGTCGCGTGGCGCCTTTGTTCCGCAGGACGGCCATTGCCCGTTTCTGTGTACTGCTGCGAGACGAACTCACCGGGGTCTAAGCCATTCACATTAGTTGTATTGCCAGGGTCCGATTTCGTCCGACCAACCGAACTGTTCCAGTGAGCGGATTGCCTCCTCCACCGCGTCCAACTTCGCCTCGTCGCCCTTGGGCAAAAACTCAGTCAGGCGCAAAGAAGCCGTCGTAAGCGGGGCAGAGTCCGCTTTTCTGGCCGTCCTCCTCCCCCCGCTCTCCTCCTCTTCAACGTCACTGCCGCTGCTCTGCCGCGCACGCACACAGGTCGGCACTAGTGAGGATGCGGACACGAAGGGCGAGGAGCCGCTGCTGGCGTTGCTGCTCTTCTTCACGGCGGAAGGACGCAGACGGAACAGACTCTGGCGGATGGAGGACAGACTGGGGGACTTGGCCCTGCTGGAGGAGGTGGTCGTGGACGAGGAGACAGCCGACACTGACTCGCTCAGACTGGACTGGTCATCGGCCAGAGGGGAACTGTCCGCGGACTGTTTGCCGCCCTCCGCCCCCACCCTGAGTTGCCGTCCGTTCCCTTTCCCGTTTGTGTCCTTCCTCTCTTCTTCGGCCCCTTTCTCCCTCTCTTCCGCAACCACAATTGCCGGTTCCGAGTCTCTCCTTGTCAATGGCTGCTGCGGAAGCGAAAACTGCGTCTGGGTGCGGCGGAGCACCGGAGGCAGATTGGCGGAGGGCGGACAGTTCTGCGACGGACGTTGTGGAACCGAGTGTGGGACGAAAGGGCGGCTTGCCGGGAAAGAGGTCGGCGCTTTCGGGGGTTTCTGCGCACTGAAAACAGCTGTTAGCGTGTTCAGCCCCAACTGGTCACTTTGCGGTGTGGTTTCTGCCATTGGCTGAGCCATTGCTGTTGCCGGCGTCCTGCCTGCTGACGAACAAAGAGGGGGTCGACAGGGCCGGGTTGAGTCCGGCCCTCCTGTTGCGGTTGTCCCGGAACGGGATCGCCGAGTAGGGGATGGAGTTGGCGTCGCCGTTCTCGGCCGCTTCTCTCCTCCTGCCCGCCTCCAGGAGCACCCTGCCCGGCAGACTCGTCTCCCTGTCGCGTTCCCTCCTCTCCACCGGGACGTTGGCCGACGAAGAAGAAGAGGAGGAGATGGGAATGGTGTAGACGGTGACCCAAAACAAAACGCCAAATGCAGTTGGGATCAGGCGGAATACCGTCGACCCTCCCAGCAGTTGGCTCCTGTCCATGCGTCCCTCTGCCCCGCCGCTCGAGAGGGGCTCTCCCAGCGAGTGCTTCCTCTGTTGCGGCTCGCTCTCCCCTCCAGTGCCCGCGTTGCCGTTCTCCTCTCCCGGAAGCCCTTCCCTTTCCGCGATTCGGCGCGCCTGTTGCGGCGTCCAGAACAGTGAGTCGAAGTGTCGCCGCAGTTCCGGAGAGTTCATGCTCAGTCGGCCGGAGGAGGAGTGGAAGGAGCTGAAGGGATTGGACAGCGGGCGCCAGAAGTCCTCCACTCACGGGAAGTCTCTGCTGGAGAGACGCGACGGCGACGATTCCATCGAGTCGGCGGTGTCCCTCTGCTGCTGGTGGGCAGTTCCGGCAGCAGTTTGGGTTTGGCGCTGCTGCCTCGGCTAAAAATGGGGAATGGTACGAATGGGGAAGAGTACAACGCGAACAATCGGGGAGGGGCAAAAGCAATTCCCTTCCCCGAAAGGTGTTTCGCTGTCTCTCTGCGGCAATTGCAAAATGGATGGGTGGACGGATGGACGGGTTGCGTGATCGGCGACCGACCGCCGCCGAACCACACAGCCTCTCCAATGCCGATTGCCCCGATTGATTGATCGATTCGCGCAGCAGCGGGAAACGGGCAAAAATCGCACCCCTGTTGGCGGACTTTAAACACTTTGTGCCCTCCTCGTGCGATTTGACATCGGCCAATTTGCCCCCGCACAATCTCGCCACCCACCCTGTGCTGTTGCGGCTGCTGAGCATCGCCCTCGAGCACCTTGATCGGGATGTGTCTGACCACCCCCGTCACTGTGGTCGTTCCGCCGCCGTTTCCCAGTCCGCTGGTCCCTGTTTTATGTATTTTTGAACGGGCAATCCAATCAAAATAGCTTTCTTTTCTAACCGTTGCTGAACAGAATCTGCGGCAGTTTTTCGCGCAGGAACGGGGAGCGGAAGAACGAGGAGGAGTCGCCGCCGAAGTCATGCATTTGGAAGAGTTCGCCCACTCGCTGGGGCAGAGGCTGAAATCGGAGGAAATTGGACAGAGAGAAATAGGGAATGGGATTGCACAAAATGGAAACAATGGGAGAGTGGGGTATGGCTGGGTGGGTGACCGATGGGAAAGGAATGGGCAATTGGGGAGGGGCAGAGACATTGTTTCGAGAGCGGGATTAGAGCGGCGGAAAATGTCAGCCCCGATTGGGATGAGAGGGCCCGCAAATGGTGATGAGCTCTTAAAACCGAAACCCTTGATAGCCAGTGGATTGTTTTGTTGTCTTATGACGTGTCGAATGTTCTACACAATTTTAGTCTTAGAAGTAGGCTTAAACTGCCGGCTTTGTAGGCCTAAAGCCTGGGCCTATAAGTAGGCTTAGGCTTGCCTAGGCTCTGGGCTAAAAGTATGCCGCCTGACCACATTTGGGGGCTCTTAGTAGTAAATATATCCACAGAATTCGATCTGCAAGTTTCGGCTCGCCGAGTGCCAATTACTATTTTATTGTTGCAAACTGAATAATGAACTCCTAGTTGGGATAGCGCTGCTAATTATTTAGTGTACAGTTGTTTAATGGGATTAACTGGATTCGCGAAATAAGTATCTGACTGCTGCACGGGGATATAATATTCAGACAAAGCAAAACAAAGCGGTCGCTGTTCTCGACGGTTGGGCGTATAATAAATGAGAAATGACTCACTTTTGAGGCGCCCTTTTTCCATTCCCTCCCGCTAATCCATCTTTTGGGTGGAAAACGTGAACAAATCGGGCGAGTGGATTGGGCGGGTCCCACAGCCGAACCCCTCCCAGTCGCCGCTGAGATCCAAAATTGACTCGAATTGCGTTCTTTTCGTCGGCCGACGGCTGCCCATTTACTTATATTTGCCGCTGATCAGAAGCGGATTGCGCGTTGGCGGGGAATGGCCTAAGGGGCTGTGCGCCAAATGGGTGGAAAAGAATGGGCAGCGGAGGGAGGGTATAGCGTATAGCCTATAGCGGCAGCACATTGGGCGTGGGCAAAAGTTGAACAAACGCGCGGATGGAATGGATTTGGGGATTTGGGGTTGGGGCTGGGTTGGGCTGATCGGACGGCGGAAGCGGGGAAATCCAAAACAACAGCGTTTGGGAATGGAATGGATGTGAATGCGCATAATGGGTTGGGATGGGTTGGGTTGGATTGGGTGGCGGCGGCGGATCAGCGGGACAAGGTCAGCCGCAGCCGGGAGGCAGGCGGAATACATACATTGGGCAGGGAATGGGACGGGAGGGGACTGATTGTGGACAGCAAATTGGGCTGAATTGAAACGCAGAAGCGGGCGGAAGAGTGGTGGTGGTGATTCGATTAGGGCAAGTGGAACTGGTTGCAGGAAGAACGGCGCAAAAAATGGGTGGGAACTGGGAATTGGGGGACAATTGCAATTGCGGAATCGGTTTGTTTGTTTTAAGCGCACACAATTGGGGGAACAAACGGGACGCAGAAATGGGCGCGGTTTGGATGCGCCAATAAAACGGACAAGGACGGGGGGAATTGATTCGGGCGAGCGAGTGGTGGCGGGTGAGGTGACCACCGGACGGCCGTCCCTCGGATAAACGGGGGAATAATGCTGTCGCGGACAAAAGTGGGCTGCTGCTTGAGGGTGGCTGGGGCGATCTGTTCCGGCGGCGGGCGGCAGCTAGTGCCTGCTGGGCCGGTCCCCTCCCTCCGCTCACCTTCCATTCGGCCGCCGACTGGCCCTTTTCTCGCCCCCCCTCCTGCCGCCCATCAGCCGCCGCCAGTCCTTTTGTCCGCTCCCGTCCCCCACAGACACGGCCGTCATTTGTCGCCATTCCTGCAAAAAAGGGAGCTGAAAACAACATTTCGCTTTCGGGAACGAATCGCCCGAACAAACGATGATTTGGCGCACAAATAATAATTGGGTATCTCGGGATGGGCAGACGGGAAAAGGTTCTGCCCCTTTCCTTGTGCTGGAAGGGCTCTTCCCATTCCCCCGCGCGATCGCCCCATTTCTCCGCGCCTTCTCTTCGTCATTCTCCGCTTTTTGTGCGCACTTCCGGAACCAGCGAAACGCCCCCAATTTGGTGGGGAAGGCGCTTGGCGGATGACGGACTGAGTTGCGGTTTTGGGTTGATGGGATTGGCGGATTATTGGCGGCGGAAACAAACGGGGAAGGAACGCCTAAGAGTGTTGCCCTCCCCTCGGCTGTGCTTCATCTGCGCTGGTCTCCTCCGGTTGCCCAAACAATCCGGTTCGGCGGACGAAGGGAAAGCGGAGAACGGGGGAATGCCTTTGCCATAGAAGAGCTGTGCAGGAACGTGAACACGCGATATTTGCGCAAAAGGGGCGCAACAGACGCCCAATCAATTGATAATGGGCGCCGCCAACAACCATTTGATCGACGCCGACAATGAAAATGAAAGAGTTCCCTCCCCTTAATTGGGGCGTTGCACAGCAGGAAAAGGAAAGGGCGAGGGAAACAGACTTTGACGCGAGATGATGGCAAAGCATATTCTGATGGATGGGGGTGCGCTCGGGACTCGAAAAGGTCGGCGGCCCAGTGGAAGAGCCCACCCAGCCGACCTGTAATATACCTTTTGTTCTCAACCAGGAAATGAAATGCGCAAATGAGAGAAACGACGGGTGGCGGATTGGGAATGGGATCACGCCCAAAAGAGGGGCAGAGGGGATGTTGGAAAGGGGGAAATGCATGTGAAATGGAGAAGGCTCCAGCGGAAGGGGCGCTGTCACACTCTGCTGCTGGGTGCTGGGCACTGGGCACTCACTGTTTTCCTTTATCCTTTGCCCACCTCCCCTCTGCTGCCGTGTCCCATCCCTCATTCCTTGACTCTCCTGCTGCTGCTGCTGCTGCTCATCCCGATCCCCTCTTTCCAATTCCCATACTATACAAATCGGAAAAACGAAATTAATTGCACCTTGGCTCTCTTCTCTGGCTTACGCCTTCCCATCTGTGACAATTGTATGTGCTTATCAGTTATCAGTCCAGATTTGATTCCATTCCGATTGGTCGCCGCCATTCGCCAATAAAAGAAGATGTGTAAAGGTAAAGAGAATCTATGTCAAAAGGGCGAACTGGGTATTACTTAAAATGGTAGCCTTTTCTCGGATTATTTATCCAATTTTTATATAAGACATTGACTCCTTCCTCTTCTGCTCCAATCAATCGCCCGATTGATCAGTCCCACTGGTCAGCGGTCACTGGTTGCTGTCATTGCTTGTGCCCCTTCTAAATATTTCCCCTTACCCTTGCAGATTGGCTTCATCTCCCCCAGCCACTGCCACCACTCTCCGCAGCCCGATCAAATTATCCCAATCAATCGATCGCTTTTTGCTCCACCGCTGACCTTCTTCCCTCGCTCCGCTCTCCGCCCCTCGCCCCCCCCCCCGTTCCATCCACCGACCCCAATCCATTCGTCCCAGAATCCGCAAATCGCATTTTCTCCACTCATTCCATTTTCGCGCACACAAACAATTCGACCGCCGAATGGTGGATTCGTTTTCGTCAAACCCACACGAAACCTCGAAAAGGGAAACCGAAGAGCGGATTGTTTATTCATCATTCGTCGCCCTTCGCCAAATCCCCCAGCAAGGGGACAGCAGGATACGCGTTTCATTTGTTTTGGCGCCTCAGTTGGCTGTCCCTGGGGATGCCGCCAGGCATGGCGGATCGCCCCAATCCGATTGGGTCCATTCCAATTGGTGCAGCGGACCAATAGCAAGCATAATGCCTCCGATTCCCCGGTGTCTCTCCCCAGTCCCATCGATCGGCCGGCCCTCCCTCCCCAAATGCTGCTCTGACTCAGAATGTGTCCGCCGGCAACAAACATGCCATTCCCCCGCATTCTTGTTCCTCCCCTCTCCATTTTCGCCCATCATAAAATTGTGCAGCACATCCAGATTGAGCTGCTTTTCGGCGCGTTGCAGGCCCCATTAACTCCGCAAACGGGCAGCAGCAACAAAAAGGTGTGCGCCCATAAAATACACAACAGGCGAAAACGGAGGGGGCTTCAAATCAGTCGCCATCCGAACCCGATCATTCACCATTCGACGCTGCTGCCCGCTTTATTATCGCGCACACCAATCGCCCCGATTAGCTGTTCTTTGCTAGACAAGCGGACAACCGGGGAACGGGACCATTGATTGGAAAATAAATATACGTTTGCCTTCACCTCTCCGCCCAATTCTCGCACTCTACGCGCGGCAATCATCAGTCACCTCACGAATTCCGGTCGGCGGAATGGCGGCCAGGGCCTTGGTGCGCCGTCCCTTCTCCATGGGTTCCGCGCCCCCGCCGGCCGAGAGACCGGTGCTGGTGGCAAACTGTGCCCGCTTTGAGGCGAACATTTTCTGCAAGTTCCGGTGTCAGAATTGTTTCCGGCCCCGCAACGAGCACTCGCAGGCTGCACTCGGCGAAGTCCAGGTTGGCGCAATTGGTCTTTTTGTGGTGTTCCCCGATTGCGCAATTATCTGCGCGTTCACTGCTGCTCCGCCTTAAAACAATAATTGGTGCGGAGCAAGTCCGAAATGAACGAGGGAGAGGGACAAGTTCCAAAGGCACTGCTAGCAGCTAGCACCCATTCCCATTCCATGCCCCCACCCCACTCACTCCAACCCCAACCCCAACCCTCGCCAACCTCTTTCCCTCATCCTCACTGGTCGTCGCATAAAGCACGCTTTTCCATTCGCCACCCACTCTCCCCGTCGACCCAGATTTGTGCTGGGGCGAAAGGGATCTCATGGATTCGGCTGATTGAGAGCAGCCAGCCGGCTGCAGGACAGCTGATCATCACAGCAGCGGGCAGAACAAAGTGCGCAAAAGGGTGTCGCACTCTGTTGTGGGCTTGCTTATCTCCCATGAGATCGCCCCTCCCGGATGTCCCCTTCCCGTGCCCACCCTTCTTTTTCCTTTTCCCCGCACCACCAATCCCCTTGATCCCCCCACCACTCTCCCCCTCCGCTCTTTCTGTGCTCTGCTGTTGCCATCTATTTACTATTCATCCCCCACTCATAGTCAGTCCCTAAAGCTTTTGTCCACCTTCCCAAATCGATTGCGCACTCTCCCTTTCTCCACTCCACTCCGCATCTCATCTTTCTCGTCCCCATGCACCGCCGTCCACTGGTCCACTCCCCTGCTGCCGTCCCCCCACAACCATAACCAAAACATCATCTGCCCATTTCGTACAATTCACAATTCTTCTCCCCTTTCATATTTGTCCTTCTTCATCTGAAATGTTTTGCGTTCAATCTCCTCTCAAAAATTGTTTGTACAAAAATTCCTGTTGACAAAACGAGTTTGATCTCCGATTCGGTTTTATGGCAAAGGTTTTAATAATTTCGATCAAAATTAAATGGAAATGACAGTTCTCCTTATCTTATGCATTATTAATTACATATTTTTTATTTAGTAGTATTACTTATTTAGTTAAAATTAAAATCATATATGTAGTAGAATAAAGTTTATTCATTTCCTATCCGTTCCCGTTCATTCTTTTCTGATTCCTTCTGCATCAAAACACGCAATAATGGTGGCGCTTTAATCCATTTTGCGGTCAACTGGCACAAATAAAAGGATTCGGTGGGGAGGATATTGCACCGAATTGGGAGTGTTTAGAACACCGTATGCAAAGTCCCGGGGATGTTATTAGGTCAGCGGCAGCGGTTGATGGGATGAACGGACAAAATTGGAGGGGGTGTGCGGGAATATAGGATGATATAAGAAAGGTTGGGTTTGTATTTGTAGCGCCAACACAATTCTATTCTGTGATCTGATTCCCACTTTACTCCGCATTCGTTTGTACAGATCTAGTAGCATAGGTAGTTCTAAAGGGCAAAAGTTCTTTTAGGCAATATTAGATTGGGTCATTTTAGGCAATAAAAATAGGATCGGTTTGATCTTAGTGTCATTCGATAGAGCTCTTCGAGCTGACTGAATCGATCGGTAGGAGAAGTTGACCTGATCATTTTGGACTAAGTTAAGACATCCCAAATATCATGTATCTAACGTCAACGGGGTTAGGGGCTAGTAATGCATGCTCATAACTTTATTCAAAATGATGATTAGAATTCTGGTACGATTCGACTCAGCTCGTCGAGACGCGTCGAATGAGCTATAATTTGTCGATTTAAAATTTTTGACCTGAATCCCAAAAGGTCCCAGGGTTTTTCCAAATTTGGCATGTCATAACATTGTCCAAAATGATCCGATCATCGATCAACTTCTCCCACAATCGGAGTTCCTACATTTCCATTTCGGACCTCTCAATGTTAAATTAAAATATTAATTAAAACATTATGCCAGAAAATTTATCATAATATCCCAAAACCCATAACTCCCATTTTTTAGCGTTCTTCATTTTATTGTAGAATTTGGGTCCCAAAATTATCCGAGATTTTATTCTTTTTTAGGTTTTAATTTGCGAATGGATTAATTCGCTACCAAAATAAAGAGCTACCAAATGTTACTTAAACTTAAATAGTGCCCCTCCCCAACCAAACATGCCAGCAGATGGGAATCGAATGGTATCAAAATTAGGCCGATCTGAACCATAAGAGAGGACAATACATCAGTAATTTAAAAAAGATGGAAAGGGAAAGTATTTCTGTAAATTCGAGCTAAGTTTAGTATAGTATTTTTCCATTGTTCTCTTCTGCACTGAGAGTTCACAAACTCGCACCATTAATTTTTGCCAAAATAATCCTTCTTTTGTTCAAAAGTAAAAGCCTTCCTGTCCTTTCTATTCACTATTGTTAGGCTGCAAGCCTAAGTTTTGACCCGGGAACAAATAATGGAGCACCATTGAATGTTTATAACATTATAACATTGCATCTAAATTTATTTATTTAATTCTAACGTCTCTTATGAAATACTCTTATAGATGAATCGAAAAATCAGTGCTTGTGGATTTCTTTACGTTGCTCCCATAAATCTAGGTAAATTTGGCTAACCTAATGAACATATCCAAACATTTCTTTTCGCTCCATTTTAACAGATTTTTCGCAGCCTTCTCACGAGAAAAAGCGCTGGCAACGACGTTGGTTTAGTCTTTACGATGATGGAGAACTCAGTTACGGACTGGATTCAAATGTATTTTTCGGGTGCTACTTAATAATGGGCAAATACAAATTGTTTCAGCCGGATACCGTTCCCCAACTCAAAATGGACATGAACCGATGCATAAGGGTATGCGAGGCCGATGCAATTACAAACCATGTGCATAGCATTCTGATTGCGTTTAAAAATGATCGAACCGAAGAGTCGAAAAAAGTCGATGAACAAAGCGGCCAGCAACATCCCGTCGTCTGTTACGTTAAAGCGGATTCGACCGACGAAATCAGATGGTGAGACTGAAAAATGCTCAACGCACACAGCTGCTGAGCTTTAAATGTAAAATTTAGGTGGCAGAATTTATTACAATGTTACGCAAAGCAAAATGCCATTCATTTGATGCCAACGCGACATCTTCAACAAAGTTCTTCCGAGGAGTTATTCGATGAAGATTTTCGCGCGGACATTGCTCAAAAAGATGTGGCATTTCAGGTGGGCTTAAATATCCAATATACATATTATCCGTGGTTCTGTTCAATAAAAATTAAATTAATCATTTTACCCTCTTAGCATATTATTTGATTAAAACTCAATCATACTTCACTCCCTCGACTTCTTTGATTCCATTCCTTAAAGGATACTCCCCAAATTTGAATTCTCCATCCCCACCGTCTGCACTTCCCCGATCTCTCGTATCCCATTTCCACCCGCCACTCCGCGCATTCCTCGACTCTTTCTTTGCACTCCACACTCCGAAATGAATGGTTTTGTTAGGCGTCCTTGTCGATTCCATCTCCGGAATTGAAAGGATAGAATGGAAATAAGAGGAAATTGTTGCTGGGCGTGGGCACTTCACGTTTTTTCGTGTGTTTAGATCGTCCACACACACTCGACTGAACATAATAACTCACCAAAGAGAGACATTTCTCGAACGTTTTTAGGTTATTTGTGGAAATATTTCTCTATTTTTTATATTTTCATGGCTAAAAAGGATTTTTTGTGTCACCAAAACCAATTATCTGAACCCCAATTTGTTTGTCCATGTCCAATTTGGGGGTGTAGAGATGCGACAGAAATGGGCTCTGTGGATGGGTCTCTTCGTCTAAATCTTTCTCCGCGGAAGCCGACCACTGCTGCACGTCAATCAGCGAATGAATACATATAGGAGGGCTTCAACCCTTCCTAATCCCACCAAAACCTGTTCAGTCGCCTTCCTTTTCCAAGCCCACTACACAAATTAATCCGATTTTCATGCTCGTCTGAGTTTTTTGAAAGTTCAGCATTCCCCTATCTATATTAAGGCTAACGACACGGTCGACATCCCTTCCTGTTCCTCCTCTCGCTGCTCGTCCCCGCCAATGAGTGCCGCCGAATTAGCCAAACCAACACTCGTGGAGGTGGACGACGCCACCACACCAAAGACGAAAGACCAGTGCGTCGATGGAGAAGACGACGACACTTCGCTGACCCCAAAAGATACGGAGCCTGTCAGCTGCTCGGCCAGGTCCACGACGCTCCTGCTGATGGTGAACAACGACAGCAACAGTGAGATCCAGCCAACTGCTGGACAAGAAGTATCTGTCGATCCACTCGTGACTAAGACGTCCGGCGAGGATCAACCAATTGCAGCGACATCCACACGCCCTCGTCCTCCTCCATTCACAACGGTGAATCATTATTAAATTTATTTATTGTGACTCTTTCTTTATTTTTTCATCTTCAGCCTTTTCAAATTGATACTTCAAATGTGCACACGCTTAGAAAGGGCTGGCTAATGCTCCGAGGGAAGACGGAGAGTGAGTGGTGCAAACACTGGGTCGTTCTGGCAGGACTTTCCCTGAAGCTCTACAAGTGAGGAACTGAGGGCCGAAAGTCACCGACTTTAATTAATATTTAATACACGCGCCCTTTCTTTTCAGAGATGTGTGGGCAGAAGACACGGACAAGGCTCTATTGTCCATTGACCTAACCGAATGCGAAAACGTGTATCCGTCGGAGTCAGCGCGCAATTATGGTATCGAGATCAAGGTAGTTAAAGTTTTATTCAAATTCCCTCCGCCGCCCATTCATTTTAGTGTCGACGCGCGCGCTACGTATTTTCCGCAATGACGCCGGGCATTCGCGACTCTTGGATCATTGCCCTGCAGCAAAACCTGAACAACCCTTCGCCAACATATCCAGACACCACTGCGTCCATAGATGCACAGTCACAGGCGGACAGCACTGACATAACTTCATTGCCGCCTGTGAGAGCCGAGAAAGGACGCGACCCAGAATTGCATTAAACTTTAGCGTCGGAAGAAACACATTGCCTATGTGGCACCCGAGTCCCATCACAGCAACTCTTTGATGGACGGAGAGGCGTCATCCTCGTCTACGGAAACCGAGGAAGAGCGACGCACTGACACTACTCGCCGCCGCCGACCTTTTCAGCAGCCAACGGCGGGGCAAAGGGCGCTGAGTGTCGATCAGACTTCCCGGTTGGTGGATCTTGAGGCCGTGCCTGTCTATAAATTATATTAGATTATCGCAAAGAAGCGGCCTGATCGGATTGACACAATTTACTCCCAGACGTGAGCTGAGTCTCACGGAGGCAACGGCTCCCCAACGGCGCCATCGTCTTCACCAATATGCATCTCAATCTGTTACGCAACAAGGACCACAACAGTCTCATTCGCCTGTAAATGCGCAATCTTCGCGTCAGCGCCATCGTCAAGGCACCAGCAGACAGAGTGTTTCTCCATCAATTCGCCGTTCGCCGGTGAATCGACTAAAGGAGAGGAATGGAAAGTTCAGCGGAGTGTCCGCACAACTGATTGTTGGAGTGGGATCTGCCAGACCAGCATCTGAAGAAGTGAGTTTTTGCTCGATTCCGATTTGTAAGTGTTTGTGCACAAATAGCAGTGGCGAGTTCCGTCCAGCAGAAGCAATGTTGCTCACGAGAGAAACGAATTGTCTGCTGCCGAAGAATCGTCCCAAGTCTCGGTGAGTTGGAAGTCTTTTTGGGCTTGAGAAAATCCTCGCTTTAACATCGCCATTTAAAAATAGCCAAAAACTGACCGTTGTTAGGAAGCACGGTTTGCATTAGCGAGTAGCGATGCATAAAATGGGGAGGCGGCTAAAAAGATGATTTATGCACGATTGCATTCTTTTGGGCCCTTCGTAATAGCAATAAGCCAATTACGCAATCTTCTTTCTCGGAAAATATGTAACGTCTTCTTATATGCATAGATGTGTATAACGCATCTCTGCGAATTTGTCCACTGATCGCACTTCTGGCGGGATATTTTATGGCTAAAGCCATTCCCCTCGTTCCGACCCAGATGTTCTTCCGCACTTTTCGTTTGCCCAGCCTGGCCAAGGGGTCCTTTGTTTGTGCCGGCCGTAAAACAGCTCTCTTCACAATCATTCCCCTCGTTTTGCCGCGCCCCACTTCCAGCTGTTCGCCCGCGTTCTCGATTACTATGGATGATTTTCCCTCTTTCTGACAGGAATCTCTCCTTTCCTCACTTTACGAGTTCACCTTCCTCGCAAATATTCTCTCCTCACTGTTTGCTTTACTATTATTTTCTGTCGTTTCTAATCCGTCATCATGACCCCTTTCTTCGCTATTTTCTTACCTTTTATACTTCTTAACACGTCTTTGCGCTCTCCAGATATTGACTTTTCGTCTTTCGAATGCCCACCACAAACAGTGCGACAGTTCGTCCCTCTCAATGGGACATTCCTTCTGGAGGAGGCTCATTGTCTCAGTTTTCGCCCACTTCGTCATTCCAATTTCCATCAATCGAACAGTCAGTCATTGAGTTCAACAACAGAATGCGCAGCAACCATAATGGACGGGGAGCAAATTTCAACGCTCCAAAAGGAGCATATCCGTCCTATCGGAGTGCGGCCAGTAGGAGTCCACTTCGCCACCACCACACACATTATCCCCACCTCGACTTCTTTCCATCCACCTCATCTTCTTCTTTCGCGAGTAGTCCGCAAAATTATTCGCAACAATTCCGATACAACTACAAGAGCAAAACCACATATTTGAATGGCGATGTCAGGGCCAGGGATATTCCGACACTCAATCAGCCGGTGTACGAGAATGGAGTGAGTATTTTTTTTTGCTTTAGCTAAACAACGCTGACGAGGGGGGAAGGCAAACACGCCAGAACAGGCAAAGAGGTGATAGGATTAGCAGCGGCAGTAGTGGAAGTGCGACCGATGGATTCCATCGGGGAATGTTGAAAACTTTAAAAGCTCAGGTAGGACAGAAAATCGGATTTCGTCGTATCTAAATTAATTGGGTGGGAGACACTGACTTCTTCTCATTGACAGGTTCTAACTTTGCGGGAACAACTCACTGACACTTCGAATCGCCTTCACCAATCGCTTACGGAAAACGAGCGCTTACGCCTCATAAATTCATCAAAGAATTCACCGGCAGATGAGATCCAAGCTGCAGACGTAAATCGGCCTATTCCTGTCACAAGAGCTATAAATAAATATTTATTGTTCAGCTTTCACAACTCCGCAAATGTTTGACGGCTGCAGAGGCTGATCTGGCGAGACAGCAGGAGGCCATGGATATGATCAAGAGCAGGCTGGATGGATGCAACAACAACAATAGCAATAGCTTGACAGCATCAGCTGTCATCTCCCCTTCATCCTTGGAAAATGGGACGAGACCAAGAAGTCAAAAAAGTGACGCGAATAAATTGTGGGCAAAGTATTTTCCAGATCAGTAGTAAAATGTGACACTTTAGCCCACTCGAAGTAAGCCAACGACTCGTGTCTCTGCTCAAAGTCCAAGCTGGTGCCCTTTCGAAAGTACTCCATTCCTTCCCCACTGGTTCGACAGCCAGCGAAAAGTTCAAGCCATTACGGCAACATGTGGATGGGCTGATAAGAACGGTCGCAGGAATCGACGAAAATGTGCCACAAACAGCAAAAAGAATGGAAAACGCTTTCGATGAAGTGGTGACCGCATATGAGAAGGTTTTACTCCTACTCAGGGGGAAAATTAGCCTTTCTTCGTTTTCAGCTGAGCAATTTGCTCGATTTGCGTCACATTCTGTACGAAGAAGGCGACACACCTTCTAAAATGGCGCTTTTGCAAGAAATCCATGAACTCGAGAATGAAATGGAGGAAATGCAGGTTTTGTTTTAGAAAACGGAACTAGTCCATGAAAAAACAAACAAATCGGCTAGGTGACCCAGGTTGAAGAACTGGAGAGACAACGACTCGAGTTTGAGCGCCAATTGCGAATGCTGAAGGAAAGGGTGGAGCACGAAGAAGCTGGCAGGCGACGTTTGCAAGAAGAGCTGGAAACAATCAACATTTCCCGTTCTTCAAACGATGAAATGGTGGCTGAGCAACGGACGGCGCATGAAGAAACGATCAAGGAGTTGAGGGCGGAATTCGACCGGCACTTGAAGCTGCTGACTACGGAGCACAAACAGGAGTTGGAGGATGAGAAGAACGCGACCAAACTGGCACTTGACGCCGTGCATCGAATGCACAGTGAAGAAGTGCAACTGCTGAATGAGAAACTGAGGCACTCGCAGCAGAAAGTGGCACAGCTCGAACAACAACGCTCATCCGTTGAGACGAACCGCGGTGACGAAAGTTCACAAGCGGAGTGAGTACTTTTGAATATTGTTGTGTGAGCAATGGGAATGTTCAGTAAAATGCACATGGCGAAGTTAAATGCGGAATTTGCAAAGCTAAATTCACTCTACTCTGCAAAGTGCTTGGAGAATTCGAAACTCGACGAAGAAATGCAATCTTTGATCAGGGAAAGAGAACAAAATAATGCTAACAAAAGGTAATTACTCAATTGGCTCAAGTAAAAGATGGTGTGAATGTTTTGCACCGCGTTTAGCAATGTGGATGCACAAAACAAACGACTGCAGAGAGAACTGCTACAGAAGGAGCAGAGTATTGAAGAACTTCGACAGAGAATCATGTGGCTGGAAAGAAAGCTACAACAGAACGGAATCGAGTTTTCTGAACAAGGTATTTTTCGTACAATTTTTTTTTGTTGGTGAAGGGAGCCGAATGCTTGAAAGATGCTTGTTTTTGTTTGCCTTCATCCATCCTTTCCTTAATTTTCAGATCTAACCGACTTCTTCAAGCGGTACGTTGCTTTTGCCGATGGAGTTGTGGTTGATTTGATAGAAAATTTCACTTGCTTTTGCGCCATTTGGATGCATTATGCTTAAATCTGGGCACACGCCGAATTTATTAGCAGAACCACTTTTCCGACCCTTTTCTTGCCTTTTAGTGCAATCCAAATGCGGGCCTCAACACGAAATGGTCGTTCTCGAAGCAGAGCAGCGGCGACACGTGGGGGCATCACCACATCAACGTCCAATTCCGTCATCCCTTCACAAGGAGGCCTCGTCCAAGAAGGAGGAGATGAGCAGCGGACTTCTGACGAGAGATATCTCGGGGAAGGAGGCGAGAGACAACAGTATCCTCACGACACATATAACTTATCGGCTTTCACCGCAAAGTGTCAAAAAGCAGCATCAGGAGTCTCAGAAGGACAAAAACGGACGGAAAATTTCGCATAACAGACGCAATGGTATTGAACAATGGTTGAGGCGTTTTTTGTATAGAAATCAAATTCAGATGTGCGCTATCACAGCAATCCGGTTGTCTCCACTACCATTCCAATCAATTTCGAGAACTCGAACTCCCAGCCCAAATTCTGTGCAGACAATCGCCGCCTTGATCCGCCCCAATCCGCCATCGTAAAGCCCTCCAAACAGCAGCTGGTCAGTTCCGTCGATGACAACCAGAGAGAGCACAGACGTTCCCTGGCCATTCCCCCTGTGAGCGAGAGAAGGAAGTTCTTCGAGAGAGTGGTGGCAGAATATAACACTTTTTTCTAGTGTAAATCCGCGCAATTGTTTCATACATCTCTTTAGTATTCCATCCACCTTCTTATATAGCAGATGCACATCAATTTCCGGATGATAAATAAATTAATAATGTACTTTAATAAACGACCGCAAAAACAGGTATTTTGATCACTCGGTCGGCACCTCTTCCGGAGTTGGGTTCAACGAGGCAGATTGCACATAACGCAGTCAATTCTCGAACCCGGGTTTTCCATTGTGCAGTGCTGGCACGTCCATTTGTCGTTGTCATCATCGTCAATTGTGATAGCAGAGGGCGAGTGCCCGCCAGCACCATCTGTATGTACTAAAAGGGTTATTAAACAACCGCCAGCAGATGGTGGTCGAATGGGGGCCGACCTCCAGTATTCATCAACATGGACAGCGTTCCCCAATTCGGATTTTGCTGGGCCCAATTCTTCGCCGCTTCGATGTCTTTGTTTCGCACAATTTTGCAAAGCTCCTCAATTTCACCGTCACCGAACTCGACGAAATGATTTGTGTAGAGGAAGAACAGAAAGTGGAAGTTAGTTGCCACTTTCAAAAATTCGTCTGGGGAATGAAAGGCATTCACGTATCTTGCCAAGGATTGAAGATCCTCAAATCGCCGGTCAATATTATTTGAGAAAACCAGATTTCCACCTGATTTTGTCCCTCAATGAACGCCCTATTCTCCACCGGAAAGGCCGTTTCGCCGGGCAACAACGTGAAAGTGTGCTGAAACTGTTTGCGCACCCCGCAAGGCACATCCACCAACAGGTACTCGACCGGCATCGGACGTCCATCTCTGCGTACCTCCTCTCCAAACTCGTCTTTCTCCTTGTTTTTTATCACTTTTAATCCAAATTGTCGTGTGGGATACCGTAAATTCAACGTCAGTGATGTAGTGCGATGGATTTAATGGGGTCTCGCGAGCCCAAGCCAGTTCAGGATGCGTTTTAGTGGGACAGAGGATGTCGGCCTCGACCATGGCCGTGCACTGGTTCGACACTTGGTACCCGTGAAAGTCGATGTGTTTGTCCTTGTTGCCCGATGCTACCACTGTGACAAACTTGGAGCCGAAGTACCCGTCTCCGCAGTATTGCGTGTAGTTTTTGAATTTCGACTGGAAGTTCCCCGCAGTAATACATTCCGCCGCAGTGAGCAGGAACGATTCTGCATTTCGTACGTTGTGAACTGTCCCTTTCTTTGTGTCGTCGCTCCACAAATCGGTGAATATCCAGCCGAACCTTTTCATTCCAAGCCAACTGCACAGACGATCGACCTTCTCCTCGTTCGGATCTTCGTCCAGCCCTACCGAGTTTTCTTTCGAATGTTGGGGTGGCTCATAAATAGCGGCCACAATCGACTTGATCCCGAGTGGAACCTCCGTGAACTGCTCGTACTGCCCAATAAGGAAGCCAATTCTTTGGTATGATGTGCGACGCCAAAAGTCTAGAAATTTGTTCACGATGTCGCTATTCTCAAATTCAATGTTGTCCACGTGACGAAATACCTATTATTAGAAACATGCACTTGCTTAATTTGTGAAACCTTAACCTGGCGATTGAGTGTAAGGGTTGAAGGACGACATTTCGTGCATATTCCTTCCGGATATGGCGGATGACCTCCGGAGCAGTTTGGCTTCAATTTGCAGCAAACATTCTCCAGCACATTGTTTGAGCGGGTCCCCCTCCCGTGCAGGTCGGTTAATTTACGCACGTACGAGTTGAACGACAGATGCTTGATATCTTTCTTGCTCAAATAACCCTCATCGTAAGGATCAAGCGGAAGGCAGTTGATGCATTTCTGGTTCGATCCGTGGCGACAGAACATCGGATCCGGTTGTCGAAGAATTTTTCTAAAAATCTTGGGAAAAATGTAATTTCTCTTTGGGTATTAATCCAATAAAAATAATTATTCTCCGTGAGCCCAGCTATTTATTCTAGGGAAAGTGCCCTCACCCATCCTGCTTTGATAGAATTTTGTCGATCTCATCGATGCCGCTATCGATACTTCCCGCTAACATACTCGCCAGAGTTTACAGAACAATGATAATTTCCGACAACCTTTAAACCAATTTCGATCACAATTTTAAAATGCGCAATCGGAATGATGAATAAAAGTAATACTTGTCTACTTCTTCTGATAAATCAAGAGGGGTGGCCGGCCAGAGCTTTTATTCCATGTAGACAAAACAAATAGGTTTTAATGAGTTAAACGTAGATAGAACGCGTCAGTCGAAAACACAGTTTATCTGATCTGATTTGTCTTCATTGAACATATTTCACGTTCAGCCGCTCTTGAACAGGAGAATGGCAACCTGGCCCAAGTAGAAGTATATGAAGTGCTTCGTCTCGTGCCTTTTTAATGATTTGGATGGATTTTCAAATAAAACAAATATTACTTACGTGACATAGGAGCCAAAGTTTCGGCCAACAATGCAGTGCCAAGTCGGATTGAATTTTTTGTCAAACTCCTTTTTGATGTATGCAGCAATATCCTTCTCTATGTTGTACCTAAAATGTTTTGAGTGAATTGGTTTTCATCAATTTTTTGATGAATTCCATGTACTTCTCCAGGGCTTGAGTCGCGCACTCGATCGCCTCTTGTTGCATCTCTTCTGTCATATCAGCATTCTTGATTACGGCTTTTCGGTCACCCATTGATGCTTTTTATATAGCGAGAAGTTTAGATTAAACTCAAATATCTGAATTGCTTTTGTACTTAGAAATTACAAGTTGTTTGATCCTGAAGACTCTATGCCAAATTAGAAATTATCCTAATTAATTTCGATGTACATACATATTTACTATTTATAAATTATAATTAAACAAGATCCGATCCGAGACTATTAAAAGCTATTAGGTAAGTGGCAGCTGACTAGCAAAGTGAAGAAAGAACAAATTTTGTTTGAGAGAAAGCGTTGCATCGGTGGGATTCATTCATTTCTTTCATGGGTGGTCAAAGCGAGACAAGACAGGAGGGAAGGAGACAGCCAATCAGCGAGCGGCAAATGGATGCAGCGGCCTCGCCGCATCCAACCTCGTTTACTTTTATTTTGAAAGGTAGTGAGTGGGTGAGCTCTGAGCTGGTGAGTGAGATTGCGAGAAATTAGTTAGGGCTAGGTAACTCTGTAACTCGCTAAACCCATTGGCTTGAACTTTGACGCCTTTTAACTTTTAAGCTCTGAGGTGCCAACTGTTGCTGTTACTTCTGGCTGGGAAATGTGGCGATTTAATGAATAGGTAACTATTTTAATACATATTTTATTAATTTTTTAGGCACTAAAAATTAAAAAATTGAATGAATCATTTTAGGCAAAGTTATGATTATGATTTATGATTGATCTTTAGAGGAACCATTCGTTTTTTCCGATTATCTAGCGCCAGAGGTCGCGAGAAATGCAATTTTAAAAATGGCAATGTAAGAATAAGAATCCAAATAAATCGGTTTTTATCTCTTTTTGCTTCCAAATCTCAGATAATCGTTTAGTCCTGGTCTTGGTAACCAATGTTTTTCCTTTTTCCTTATCAAAACATCGTTCACAGGATGAATCCTCCAAATGAGTGTTTGCGTGCTCGACCTTAATTCAATCAGTTTTTGCAATCGCTGACACTCGAGTAGATTGGAGTCAATTTGCTACAATTTAAATTTAATTCATCAAGACAACTGTTGCTGGTTAAAAACTTACTGAAAATTGCTCTTCTATGTGCCGTTCTTTTGTCGAGTTAACTGCACATTTGCTTACCGCAACACGGAACTTTGCCATCTTTTGAAAAATCCATTTTGCTGCTGTAAATAATACAATTCTTCAAGTCACCTCGAACATGCAAAGCGTCTGCGTTGGAATGTCACAAATGTCCGCATATTGAGAGAGCAACTTGGCGAGGTGGCCAACCAATTCAATTCGTTCCAGATGCTCTCCAGTCCAGATCTCAAATGTTCGCAATTTCCCCTCTCTCCATTCCCTTCTGAGCCCACCAATCCGTCCAATTTGAGTATCTCTCCGAAATGGCACTGCGCATTTCTCCACACAGAGGCACGTTTGCTGTTCTTGGTGGTGCCCGATTCCAGGGATTTGGAAATGCCGTCCATCGCATCGAATAGGTGGAATTGCAATTGCGCGATTTCTGCCAGCAGAGAAGTGTGACTGAAATTCAACTTGATTGCCCTTTTAGTCCCACCAAATTCGTTGTTTAAATGTTTAACCTTTTCGTCAAGAAATTGATGTGTTCGCTGCACCGCAGCAGTGTGCTCAGCACCTGCTCAGCGTCTTCTCCCTCGCCCCATCCCCAACTTTCCCGTTTCAGCGTTGAGCCAACGAGCGAGATTCGGCGCTCGAAATCCCTCTTCTCCTGTTGGTTCTGTTCCAAAACCACCGAAAGGGCCAGGAGATGAAGCTGCGCCATTTTCACTTTCGCGACAAGCGGAGCAGACTCCCCGCCCTGGTTGTGCTCCTTTAACGATAGATAGGCATTTTCAGTTCCATTTTATTTTTTATTTTTGATTGCCTCCAATAGGTCCACCATTTTGTGCAACTTTTTCGTCAGCTCCGCATGCTCTCTCTGGCCAGGCTCCATTCGAGCTGTCCATCCTGTGCCAATATTTTTGGAAATTCGTTGCTCGTTCCGCCAAAGCTCCTCAAACAAAAGATCTGCGCGCGTCCCTTTCCGACTACAGACCCACCTCTTTGGCCATCCAGAACAATTCCTTGGAGCGTTCGACCCCGTCCTCTAACAGTGCGATTGCGCGAACGAAACGATCGCAGAGTTTGCGGAACTGCGCACTATTCTCTTTGTTGGTTCGCTCCACGCACACCTCGTTGCCATTTGTTCCGGCCGCTGAGGTGCCGTGACTCGCTGGCACTTGTCGAATGCGGATCAGCGTCTGCCTCTGGGCAGACTGTTTCTCCTCATCCGCCTCACTATTCTGGCCCGTCCATCCCTTCGTGGCCGCTTTTGTCTTTTTCGCATTGGGAAAAATTTTGCTGCGACTGTTGCTGATGCCGGGGGGCATTCGTTCGGCTGTTGCGGTCCTTTTCACGAACGCTGTTGCCGATGGACCGGGGGAAGCCAACAACAACGACGATGGAGGGAACCTTCGCCTCCACAATTCTAGGAAATGACTCCTTCATTCAACAGCTTATCCCTGTTCACCAGCTGGCGAAGAAGAATCTAGCAGCACTTTGCGGTGGCATTCCGGACACTGGAAGGACTGGCGGCGGAAGCGAATGGAGAGGTGGCAGTGGACGCAGATGGAGTGGCCGCAGGCGAGGGGACGGGTGCGGACGGCAGAGGGGGCTCCACAACGGGGACAACGCATTCAGCCTGGGAAGGGCGGAGCAGGAATTGCTGCAAGGGACATCCACAAAGGACCAGTAACTATAAAATAATAATGGCTTGACAGCAGCGCCAGGGGACGGGAGCGGACTTTTGCGGCGGCAAAAGCAAGGGAGGAGGGAGAGTGAGTGGTTAGCGGGAATTGCGGGGGTGTGCGAGGTAATTCGTCGTTGCGGCAGATCCTTTTACCGCTAGCCCCTTTTGATCTGGCGACAGAGGCGGCGGGTCCAGAACAGCAGAGGGAGCGAACGCAGCCATTCAGAGAATGGGCGCAGTAGGTGGACGGGGAACGAGAATTGGGCTAACGGCTAAACCGTGATTGGCGGCAAATCAACAACGGCTGCGTTCCCCACTCCACTGCTGGGTTGGATTGTGGGCACATCTAATCCAATTATGCGCAGTTCCCATTCTCTTTATTGCAGCCAGAGGAAATCCGCTTTTTGCGGGAGATGCATTTGGATGTTGGGCAAATGGGAAAGGGGGTTGGGTCGGGGGAGGAGTGGGCGGCGTGTCATCTGCTGATGTGACAGCCAGTGATCGTTTTTCGCTCCGATCATAATAATTAAATGACACTGCTCTGATTCGGCTCATCCATCCCCACCCCTAACCTAGTCATTCCCCATTTATGTTTATGCGTTCATTTGTTACGGCTCAGTTGGCAAGAGAGCGGAAACGACCGAAAAAAGGGACACACAGCCCAGACAGACAGGTTTGGGGATCAAGCGACAGCTCAGCTGCAGATCAGCACTATCGATTGCTAGCCCCACTGGTGTGGTTCCCCTCTCCTCCCCCGGCTGTGCCGTTGTCTTTCGCCTGTTCGATGATGGTGCCGGTTATGCTGTTTGTCCCGCCACTGTTGGATATGTTCCCTTCGGATTTGCTGCTGCTCGGCTCGAACAAGCGCGTCACTTTGGCGAAAAGAGCGGTGGCAAAGTCGGCAATCTGGGAAATGACAAAGTGGCAATGCTAATGTTCTCGAACAGAATTGGCGGCAGAGTGGACGAATGCGACGATCTTCTCTCTGATCTTGATGGCCAGTCCCTTCTTCGGCGGGACTTCCTGCTCCGCCGCGGAAAGGTTGGCCGTTGGAAGTGTGGCGGCTGCATTCTCCGCCAAAATGACTTTGGCCAGCTGAAATGCCGTTTTCCCGATCAACTCACTCTCGGGGTCACTTGCCAGTGTCTCCGCCTCGTCAACGGTTGTAGTCCCGTTTTGGCTGGAGCCCCAAATGGGGAGGACAAACACACAGAGGAAGAGGAGTCCAGCAAACATCATTTTTTGGTGTGAGAGGAGAAATGAAAGAGCGGAGGAGGTGATTTGCAAAGTGAGTGATCGAAGGAGGCTGAATATTCATGAGTTGTGCGTGTGGGAGGGAATAAAATCAGAAATGGTTGTTCGAATTCTAGGGAAAATGAACACATTTAGAAAGTAGGAAGGTCTGGGTGGCATCTCAAACATGGGGAGTCATTGAGACTGTGCAAACAAGTAAGTGTCCCCAAAAAGCTGGGTGGCGGATGAATCATGCCCCCGTTCCTTCCGTTTCCTCTCGCCCGCTCGCACGTATCCATTTCATTCGGCCTCACCTCCGCTCCGTAATCGTCGTATTTCCCACAAAAACTCGGGAGTCCCCGCCCCTCGCCGCCGTATCCGTCGGCCGAATCCCACAGCCACTTCCATTCATCACCATTTGGGGGACCCGTTCCGCTCACCTCTCCTCTCGCTTGGCCCAAGTGACCCATGCATAAAGCCTGGGCCAATCCATCGACTGCAGTGGACAGCGGCCCTTTGTTGTTTGTGTCCGCCAGTTGGACATTTCCTCCCACTTGCTTGCTGGTAATCCCCTCCACTGGACGGACGCTTAATTGAAAAATGGGCAAAGGGCGCGGCGGCTGCGGGCGGAACGAGCGGGTTGGGTCGGTCGGTTGGTCCTCTTCTCAGGCAAAAGGCGTTAATTGTGGGGCAATGGGAGCGGAGGGGATGCAGATGCGGAGAGTTGTCCCGAAGCGATCGATTGGTCGGGCGATGAGTGGATTGGGGGAAACGATGCTGACAGCCCCGATCCATCCAAACGCGCAACTCGCCAATCCGTCGTCTCCAAGGTCGGCTCCCCCCCCACACCAGTTGCCCACAATGCGCGCGTTGTCCCTATCCCCAGCTGCCTCACCTCCTAACAACCGAACAAAACGCCCAGCAGACCCACCCCAATTCACAAATGTGCTCACCGCTCTTCTCCTCATCGGGCATCTACATATCTATTGAATATTCGTGAATTCGTCGCAATCGATTAATCCGATGAAAATAAGGAAAATGTTTTTATTTCCAAAATAATCAGTAATCAAGTAATCATAATCAGGCTCGGAATTCAGGTCCGATCGCTCGTCAGAAGGTCAGAACCCTAGCCGGACAAATGTTCCATTCATATTTTTACGCATCCAATTCCAAATTGCGGCAATTTGGCGCAAATTTTGGCATTCCTTTAATTCCCGTTTCCCGATTCCCGTATGTTTAAGATTTTAAGGTTTAAGTTTAACCGGCCCTTGGCCTGCCGCATCCGTGAGTTGAAAAAATTAGATTTTAAGCGCGAAAAATCAAAACATTTTTATTTTTGCAGTTCTTGTTTCAGTCAGCCGCATTCGATAAACCAGCGATTCAAATAGTAAAATGCACAAATGGTGGTAGTGAAATTCCAAAATTACATACAAATCAGTTATCCGAGAATAATTTCTTGGCTTCACTGAAAAACAATTAATCAAATACAAAATACTATATGTACATCAAATGATAGTGCATGCCATATTCTGGTTTTATTGTTTTATTCTGTGCTCTGCGAGTTCGCGTTTGCAATTTGCTAGACCCCTTGCCTTGCAATCAGATCGATTGTTGCAGCTCTTTGTCGAATGCCCTGTACGGAAGTGGATGTGCGGAAATTGCCGGAAGAGATACGCGCCAAGTTGGCACAGTTGGACCTGGAACTGTCCGAAGGTTCGGGGAGAGGTGACGGGAAATAATATGTAAAAACAAAAACCACAGGGGACATCACGGAGAAGGGCTACGAAAAGCGGAGACATATTTTGCTGGAGCCCTTCCTGAGGAAGAGGAAATCGACGGAAGGAGGCGGAAGAGCGCCGACGGAGGACAAAGCGGAAGGTTTGGATTTGGAGCTGTTCGGAAAGTGGATGATGGGTCACTTTGAATTGGCAGGGGAGAGAACCAGGGCGGAGAATGCGCAGCGGAGGAGGGCCAGAAGGGCCACCAGGGACCAGCCCAGATACCACTCCGGTAGCACTGGAGGCACCGAAAATAATGGCTTTGGATTGCGCAGAGATCCGCCAGGAAGCGGTGCACCAGGCACTGGCCGAGTGGGGCAGAGGCGAGTCCCGGGCCAAGCACTCCATCCAGTCCAAGGCGCTGTTCCAGCCCATCCGCCGGAGACACACCTCCCGGGTGAGCTGCGCCACCGGGAGTGAGAGGGACGGCGCCAAAGAGAAGAAGGACGTCAAAGGAGAGACAGGTCAAGGGACTGGGGGGGGGCACCGAAAAGTTAAAGGGTCGAAAATATTAGGTTTTTTGGAAAACAATGCAAAAATTGAATTAACCGCCATTGTGGTAGTCGTGTAGGTCATTTAATGTTAATTTTTGACTTCCGCTATTTGGCCGCTTCTTTCGCAACCAGATTGGCCAATCTCAATCTCTCAATTTCCTCTCCCGCGAGGGATTCCCCAGAGATAGTCCTTCGAATACGCCCTGCTTCAGTTTCCATTAATGCCCCAATTGTCTTGCAACAGCTCCCCACCCCCGATCCCAGTGTCGGCCAGACCATCCCTCACTCGCCCCTTCCAATCGTGTCTCCTCGCCATCCGACAATCATCACTTATTTTTCGCTGCAATCAAAAGAGTGTGTCCGTCCGCGACGAAAACATTTGTTTTCGTGTCGGGCGGGGGAACCACCAACGGCGAGCGGAGGCGAGAAACCGTCGCCGAGAGTGAGCCGCGAGAGGAGGGAGTCAAGTCAGTCCCCAATCGTCGCCTTTTCCTCCGATTGCCGCCAGTCCGGTTTGTCACTTCTCAAACAACAACACAACAATGGCAGCGGGTATATGACTTATGCCTACCCTCCAGTGCAAACCATCCTCCCTCCACCGGCCGTCCTCTCCCAATCAATCGATGCCCACGACCACCGATGAGTGGTTGGTTGGTGGCTGCTTTGTCCGCCTATTCTTCCGCAAACATCCCTCCAAATTATGGCAGTGTGTTCCTTCCCTTTCCCTGTTCGCACTCTCTTCCCTCCGCGACCAATTTCGGAAGAATGGATTTTAATGCCTGGCTGCTCAGGAGTCCGCCGCGCCGCCCCAAATGGACGATGGATGGCCCCTTTCTCGAATCGGGGGAGGACATTGTCCACTCGGGCTGTGTGGGCAGCTATCGCCCGACGATTGAAGAAGAACCCAGCCATCGGGAGGAGAGGATGTTCGTCGGAGGGGACTAATCCAATGGCGAAGGGTGGATACTGGGCGACTGAAATTTGAGACGCACTCGCCGCCCGGCCATCTCGCCCTTCCCTTCCCCTGCTGTGTGCTGTGTTTGCCCCGCAATTCCGACCAATCGAGGGGAGCAAGAATGCACTAATGGGAAAAGAGCAACGCGAGAGTCACTGGTCAGCAGGTGGACGCGCGGAATGGCCAAACAGAGAGCGAGAGGGGGTGGGCAACGGCAAATTGATCAGCAGCCCCTGGACTGTTTGGATCGGCGGCACAGTGGTGCTCAGAACCATCAGCAGCCATCCACGCATCAACCAGAGAATTGTCTCCCCGCCCATCCGGTGGCTTCTTTCCGCACTCTTCCGTCCCAAATTGATAATTCCCCAATCGCACGCAACCGAGGGGTGAGGACTCTGGGCTGCTTCTGGAAATTGCAATGACGGCGGAATTGGACTGCTCCAGGAGGAGCAAAGGCGGAGACAAAGGGAAAGGGAACTGCCCCCATTTGAGGAGTTCCCCATTTGCTCCTCCTCCTGGCCGATCAATCTCCCCACAAGTGCCCCCCCCCCACCCACTTTGGCTGTCCATTTGCCCCAAAAACCTTCGCCGTGCATTGCATTCCAAATGAGCATCTGGCGCGGCTTCTTGCCCGCTTTTTACGGCCACTCCCCGCACTCAGGCAGCAGTCAGCCTTTGCTTTTGCCTCGTTCCATTGTCCCCTCCCTTTGACGTCGCATTGGTCACTCTGGTGCTCTGCCGGCGGTGCACAAATGTGGGCAATCCAATTCCAACCTCTCGCTTCATCCCTTTCTTTGACAACGCACACAATTTGCAAATTTGCGCCACTCTCGTGTTTTATTCATTCAGCACGATAATGCCGCCACGCAACGGAATTGACACTGCTTGTCGCGAATAAAACGCACATTGACTTGTAAATCGGCCAAAAAATGCGCGAAAAGTTGATTGTTGAAACAGATCGCCAAATTGCATACACAACAATATGTAAGCAGACAACAAATCAGTACAATTAAATAGTTAAAAAATAATGCCAAAAGCCAAAACGTATTGACTTGATTTGACCATTCTTCCGATTGGAATTGTCTGTCAATCATCTCCCTAAAGTTGCAGACAGCAGTTCGGACGACGAGACGAACAGCACAGCGGACAGTGGGACGGCGGGGAGCAGAGAAGAGAAGAAGAAAGCCAAAGGAGAGAAGGAGGATGGCAAAGAGCGGCGCAAAAAAGAGGAGCAAAAAGAATCCCCAAAAACGGTGAGTTTCGCTGTGATGTCGTTGAAAGCCCAGTAAATGTGGCACAGGCCGAAGAGGCAAAAAGCTGCACCTCTGCTGCGGAACCCATTATTCCCTTGTCGAACGGAAAGAGCAAGGAGAACGAAGGGCCGAAGGCAAGCACATCGGCGGAACGAGAGAACGGCAGCCTGAAGCAGTCGGTGGCGATGCGCCGAGTCCAGCAGGGGCAGGGAGGAGGAGGAGGAGCCCCCCGGAGGACCAACGACCCAAAGGCACCGCGGCAAAAACAACCGGCGGCAAAACAGTTGTCCCCGCGTCCGATGGCCAACCGGACATCTGTGGGACTCGGCAGATGGGCGGCACCGGAATTGGGTTGTTTGTTGCAGGTGCTGGTGCTGGAGGACCGTCCACTGCCCCCGTTGCCGCCTTCGACCGACTCCGAAGGGGAGGGCGATGCTGGACCGGCGAGGGCGGAGGAGGAGGGCGGCACGGCGGTGTACGTGAACTCGACCAACGACTCGGGGCTGGGCGGCTCCACCGGCGAGGACTACGCGAACACGCAAATGCGTGCGTAGAAGAATCAACCGGGGAGAATGTGACACACTTGACTGAATGTTTTCAGCGGCAAAGTCGTCGCGGGTGTCGCAGAAGATCCAGCAAGTGATGTTGTCGCTGCAGGTGGGCAGACAGAGTTTGGAATGGAAACCTGGGGTGGGTGGGAAGGACAGAGCAGATCGGCAATGCGCACAGGGCAAAGGGACAGAGGGAGAGTGTCCTCCCGAAACAAATCGATTGGTGGGGACAAAGCGGTTGGCGGTTGCACTCCCAACACCGACCGCTACTCCGCTGCTGTTGTTGGGTGCACTTTTTGTCCCCACCCCTCATCGTTTGCCCCCGCCCCGATTTCTTTGTTTTCGGCCAGTTTGCAACACATTCTCCCACTTATTCGGCCACAGGTGGCATTCGGGATCGGAGGAGCAGAACAGGGGGACTTTACGAATGGATCCCAAAAAGTCTCTCCCCACAACTGCCATTCGCCCATAAATTTCGCCACATCGCCCATTAATTCGATGATCGCCGTGCAATTAGCCAGTCAGCACACCTCTGCCCATTGATCCCCGGAGGCGAGGGAATGGAATGGATTTGCACAGAGCACGCGGAGCGAAAGAAAGAGTCCAGCAATTGTCCATTCCAAAATGCATTTCACACTCGTCCCCTGCCTCCATTCGCCCGACTGACTCATCCATCCGTCCACTGCTCTTCTCTCTCCAGCAGTTTCTGCTGCACACTTCTCATTAACACAACCCGGGAACGATTATTATTACTCATCATCCCATGACAGTCGGGGTCCCTCCCTCACGGACACATCCATCCCCTCTCCCATCCAATTCTGTCCATCCCTCCCTTTTGGTGTTTACCATTCGCCGCACATCCAATCTAAATTTACGACTGTGCGATGTCCTTTTCGAGATTTGCATTTTGCGCAGAACGGCAAAACAAGTACTGACTGGATGCGTGAATTTTGGCTGAAAACGACGGAGAAAGGCCATTGGTCACTTGGGGCGATTGGCAACTCTCATCAATCCCTCTCTTAGGCACACACATTCTTCCGTTCTTTGCCCCCGTTTCAGCACCCTTTTGGTCGCCAAATTTGCATTTGCCCCAATGTCCAACAAATGTCTAGTCCGCCGCAGTCATCCCGTTTCCTTCCCCGACCTCTCTCTGCTGAATCGGCCAAAGGAAGCAGCGCCACTCAAAGCAAAGGCAGACGGATAAATTGCGCATTGTCCGCGCATCCCTCCTTCCCTTTCTGCCGGCCTAGCTGGAGACCTTTTGAGCGCGGCAGCTGTCCCCCCTTTGCACTCTGCAAATTCCCCCGAATCGCATTTCCCCAAATCCGCTCAGTCTCCCGAACTCATTCAAATTGCATTAAATTGGCCCAAATTCCCCAGCCATTCCTCCATCATTTGCCCATTCCGTTGCTTTTTGTTACTGCCTCACATTGTTTATTCCCTCAACGGCAGCCATCCCTCCAAATCCCTGTCTTTTTCGCTTCCACTCCAATTCCCTCCCCTTTCTCCATTCAATCCATGCTTTCCTCCCTTTATGACCTTGTCCATCCGCAGTCCAGCCATCACTCGCTATCCCCGTCGGCGGCGCATTTCTCCCCACTCTTTCCAGTCCAATTTTCCCATTTCTTTATTTTTATTCAACTCTTTCTTTCCGTTTCGCCCATCGATTAACCGGCTTATGACGACGATAACGATGATGGAATGGGACTGACTGGGCAAGGGAATGGGTCTCTAGGGAGCGGCGGGATCAGCTGTTGTTTTGCATCGGACAGATTGAAATTGGAGACGGGCGGAGGCAGCAGAGGCGGAGGGCCAGGGCAATTGGGAATGAGCAAGGGAATGAAAGGGGGATGTGTGGGTTTGGAGTTGGAGCGGCGGAATGGCGCCGGCGTGTTTCTCCCCCAATGTTTAGGGTTTAGTTTGGAATGAAAGTTTCTCCTGAGCCGTCTCATTTCCCCTTCGTCTAACGAATTGAATTAGTGCGAGAGGAGGCAAACGAGGCGGCGGATTGATTGCGGCCAAATTCGGCTTTCCATTTCCTCGCGGTCAGCACTAGGAGGGGGTGTCCAGTGTCCGCCGCTTGCTCTCGCCTCCGCCACATTCCCTTTTATGGATATGGCAGCTGTCCATTCCCCCTCCCAATTCCATCTTCCGTGGTGAGCAACAGTCTTCCTCTCATCTCCTCCACCACAATAATCCCATATCCCCCAATCCATCCATCTTTCCTCTCTCTCCCATTCCCCCTCTCAGTCTTCCAGGCCAATGCCAAATGTCTCATTTTTTGCATTTGGACCGATTTAGCGGGATGGGAACGGCCCCTCCCTCCCGCGATCAATCTCCCTCCTCTTTCCTCTGCCATCCTCCATTTTACGCCTACTTCACTTGACCACCCACTATAGCTCGATCAGCGTCCCCCACTCATTCGTTTAAAACATCCAGCCGCTTCTTCCTATTTTCGCTTCCGGTCCATTGCAGATCCAATCTAGCGCACTGACTCGTCACTCCCATCACCCCACTTGCCCCCAAAATGTACGTGCTGATGGAGCACCGTTCGCCGGAAGGGCGAAAGTCCTCGGTGCACCACTCGCATTCCACGGAGCGCCATCCCAAGCAAATGCTGCGCGGCCGAGCCGTAGTCCATTCCTCGCATCAAACTCCTCTGGCGCTCCGTCTTCGGCAACAGTCAATTAGCGCAGCACCTGTGCCGACGGTCAAGAAGGCGGTGCAGGGCAATGAAAAGTCGGAGTACGAGACGCTGGACAACTCGGGAGAATCGGCACAGAAGTCACAACAGCAGCAGCAAGGACAGCTGAGACGCCGACAAGTTCTGAGGCCGTCTAACGGTGCAATGCTGGGCAACAACAGCAACAGACTGACAATCACCCAGATTGGGCCGTCCCCCTCCAACTTCTCTTCTGTTGCCCCCTCTCGAATCGCCGTTCCCTCTCCACGCATCGCCTACCGCCAGATTCACCACTATCCCGCCAGTAATAACGGTGGAGGCCCATCTGTGTCGAGCGGAAGACCCCTGACGATGGCCTCGTCGATGGTGCTGCCCAGCGACCAGTCGGCGCGCATAGGAGTGCGGATGCCCTGTTCTCCTCAGTTGGTGCAGCGCCAGCAGCAGATGATCCGGTACACGAGCAACAAAGTGCGTCCGGTGGAGAGGACCGTTGAGGCGGAGACGAGGAGGAGGGGCAGCGATAAAAGCGAGGGACGAGCAGATACCGGGGCCAACCAGCAAAAGGAAAGGGCGACACAAAAGGCGCCGCAAACGACCAATAACAATGATAAGGCCGCAATAGCCGCTACATTGTTGCCGACCCCCGTTTCACTGCAAACGGTCGATGCAAACGGGAATGGTCAAATTGCCGAAGAGAAGAAACGACGCAGGAGCACGCCCCGGACCACTCCGACGACGCAGCGGCGTGAGCTGAAGCTGGCGGGTGAGAGCATTGACTTGGGGGTGGTGCAGCAACGGGATGTTCTGGCAGAGCGGAGAGTGAGGACGCGAGTGCCCGACTGGGACGGCGAGGACGAACACTGGTCCGATGAGGGCGGCGAGCAGCGCACCAAGAAGTTCCCTTTCCGGGCGGCCGCTGGCCCGTTGCTAAGGAGCAAATCGCAGTCGCGCAACAACTTGGCTAGTGCCTTGAACAACAACCTGCAGCAGCAGCAACGTCAGCAGCAGGAGAAATTCGCGATGAACCGCTCCAAGACAGCGACCAACCTGCTGTCCGCCTCCGGCGGGTCGGGCACTCTCGGTCCGTTGGCCCGCTTCCGGGCCAGAAAACAGTCTCTGTTGCGCAACAGGGCAGCTTTCTCGGGGGCCCAGACGGCGGTTGTTGAGCTGTTTGATGCGGAGGAAAACGAGCGGAGAAGGGAGGAGAGGGAACGGGCCGAACAGCTCCCGATGGGCCAGTTCGAAAGGGTCCAGCGGGAGTTGAGAGCCTTTGCCGAAAGGCTCCACTTGGCGCTGGGCAGGACCCGGCGAGTGCGCATTGCCGATCTGGGCGCTGATCAGTTGCACGCGCAGCTGGCCGCCAAGCAGGCGATGATGGACAATTGTGATCTGCGCGAATTGATGCAGAGGGTAAAAGGGAAATACTAACAAACGTAAACTAAATGGAATTGATTAGAAATATGTATGGGAATAGTCACCCAATGGGACATTGTTGCAGAGGCCCCGGAAGAAGCCGCTGCAGGATTACTACAACGACGACGATGACGCGGAGCTGGAAGGTGAGCGATTGGACTATACTGGGAGATCAGCCAGAGGGCCATTCATTCATTGCTCAATCAGCGATAGCCAATGCGATCGACCCTAATGCGCCGCAGCCAAGTGGCCAGATGATCACCCCGGCGCGCGGCGACTTTCCCGGCACAGAGCGTGGACCGCCGCCCGCCTTGGCCCGCTCCGTTGACTCCATCCTGTACAAGTGGGCGAACACCCAGCCGAGGAGCACAGTGGCGGTGCAGCTGGACACCAACGCAAAGGCGGCCGGCACGCTCACTTACGGTGGGCAGTCAAGCAGTCGGGGGCACTTACGAATTCACAGGCAAACTGCTGAGTCGGGCCACCAAAATCGCGTACACGCTGCTCACTCGGCAGGTGACGGTCAACAGCGGCGGGGCCAAAGAAAAAGTGCACCTCTGCCTGCCGGAGGATCGAGTCGCACTGGTTAGCCCCCCCCCCCCCCCCCCAGGAACCAATCAGAACGCCGTTTCCGCCGGCAGGTGTACCCTAACAGCGAGCCGCTAGCCTTCCTCACCGCCTTCTACGGGTGTCTACTGGCCGGAGTGGTGCCTGTGCCCATAGACGTGCCTACCACCAAACGGGACGCGGCCGGCATCCAGCAGTTCGGGTTCCTGCTCGGCAGCTGCGGTCCGAAGGCACTAGCCCCCACTAATATAGGCAACCCCCATTTCAGGCGTTCGAGTGGCGCTCACCTCGGAGAACTGTCTGAAGGGGCTGCCGAAGGCTGGTTCCACCCCCTCCTCTGGCTCCGCCGGCCCGAGCCTTTCCTCCGCCTCGCCCTCCTCCGGCGGCGGAATGCTCTCCTCGCCCTCGTCCACCTTCGGCCATTCCTCCGCCTTCCCCTCCTCCACCACCGGATCTGCCGGTTCCAGCTCCAGTGCCGGCGCACGGGATTCCCTGTTCGCGCACCACTCGCCGCCCCTCAACCCCAACGATGTCGCCGACTTCAAGGTGCTAGGCTGCTAGGGCAGCTCCCACCGTTGCTGCATTATTCTCCACTGTTCAGGGTTGGCCACGTTTGCACTGGGTCGTGACCGAGCACCTGGGCAAGCCGTCCAAGGACTGGACACTGCCCTCACTGCTGGCCGATGATTCGCCGGCCTATATCGAGTCTTCGGACAGGGAAGGCGCCATCAAGGGCGTCAGCGTCAGCAGACAGGCAATGCTAGCTCATTCGCGTGCCATCGGAGCTGCGCTCGGATACAAAGAAGGTGGGAACCGGAAATGGGAGGGGAATGGGCAAAGGGCTGCTGTCCCTGCAGAGGAAGCGATGGTGTGCGTGCTCGATTTCAAGCGGGAGGTCGGACTCTGGAGTGCGGTCATCGCCGCCGTGCTCCATGGAATGCGCGTGCATTTTGTGCCCTACGCCCTTATGAAGATCAATCCGACGGCTTGGCTGGTCCAGGTCGGAGAGCCGTTTCCTTTTGCGTCAGCCCATTCCCAGATCACACGGAATTCCGCCCAGCACGCATTGGTCAAATCGCGCGACTTACACTGGTCGCTGATGGCGACGCGAGAACACTCGCAGCTCCAGCTGAAGTCGCTCCGCTGTGTTTTGGTCGGTCCTCCATTCCCCCCCCCCTCATCAATGCCCGCTTAAGGTGGCAGACGGTGCCAACCCCTGGTCACTGTCCTCGTGCGACCAGTTCATAGCCACCTTCAAGGCGCAAGGTAATTAATTAGCTGTTACTTTTTTAAAATGTTTTTTTATATACATAACTAGACGGGGCCTTGGGTGTGCCTACACGGGAGAGTGTATTAGTTTTGGGTGTCGAAGTTTAAAAATTTTAGAAAGCTGCGCTTTTAGCAGAGCCTAGATGAGCGTGCGAATATATAAATGAAAAAAATGCTTGCCTTCAGCTCGTTATTAATTTGATATCAAGTACTTGATATCGCCACAAATTTTCATTCAATGTTAAAGTCCGGCCCAGATCACATGAGTGGAGCAACAACTGCGTGGCTTTCTATAATATATAATAATTATTCAATGGATCTTCGCTCAATGTTTAAAATTTTGCTTACGGAGAATTATCATTATTTGCACCATAAAGATTTAAAAATGATTAGAAATTCTGTAAAAGGATGGCCAATTTAGGACTCTGGCAGGGCGCCATCTGTCCCTGCGCCGGTTCGACCGAGACGGGCATTGTCGCAGTGCGGAGGCCCACCCGTGCCGATGAGCAGAACGGGGGCACAGCGGCGGCGGCAACCACCAGCGGACGGGGGGTGCTCTCCATGCTGGCGCTGAGCCACTGTGTCGTGCGCGTGGACCAGGAGAACTCGCTGACCTCTCTGACCCTCCAAGTGGGTTCTCCCTCTCAACGTTCTGTCCAACGGTTTCTTTGAGGACACGGGCCTGGTCATTCCCGGCGGGATGGCGGTGGTCGTGAAGCTGAACGGACCGCCCAAGCTGTGCAAGGCGGATGAAGTGGGCGAGATCTGTCTGCACGCCCCGTCCACGGCCAGCTCCTACCACGGGCTGAAGGGCCTCTCCCAAACGGTGTTCGCCGTCTCTCCGCACGGCCCCGACGACAAACCCATCGGACCGCTTGAATATGTGGTAAATTAATGACAGTTTAATTATTAAATAGAATGCGGCTGAATTGAGTCAAGAATAGGCAACTGTTCCCAATTTTTAGCGCAGCGGACTGGCAGGTTTCCTCGGTCCCGAAGGCCTCATTTTTGCGGTGGGCTGCAAACAGAGTCTTCTCCACGTGTCCGGAAGAGTCCACAGTGCGGACGACGTGAGTCGTCTCTCTCCCTCATTGAAGACTCCTCCCATTGGTATTCAGCTGATCGCCACTGTTTTGGCGGTTGAACCGATGAAGTTCATCTACCGGGGCCGCATCGCCGTGTTCAGTGTCAGCGTGTTGCGGGACGAGCGTGTGTGCATCGTGGCCGAGCAGAGGCCTGAGGTCAGCGAGGAGGACGCCTTCAACTGGATGGTGCGTGTGCTCCAAGCTTGCGACTCCATCCACCAACTGGGTTGGCCCCCGCATTTGGCACTGGCCGCATAGACAAAGTGCAGGTGTGTACTGTCTCTGCCTGGTCCCGCCCAACCATCTGCCGAAGACCCCGCTGGGCGGCATCCACGTACCCGAGACGCGGCGCCGGTTCCTCGACGGCTGTCTGCACCCGTCCACGCTGCTGATGTGCCCCCAGAACTGCGTGCTGAACCTGCCCAAACCGAGGGAACCGCCCGCCGAGGTCGGCCCAGCCGCGATGTTCGTCGGCAACATCGTGCAGGGCGTTCGCATTGCGGGTGCTCAGGGCAAGGAGTTGCCAGTCCAGACGGACGAGTGCATTTCGCTGGCGGACATTCTACGCTACCGCGCCCAGCACAGCCCCGAGCACGTGCTCTACTCGCTGATGAACGCCAAAGGAGTGGAGGTGGACTCGCTTACCAGCGCCCAGCTGCTCAAAAGGGCCGAGCGGATTGCGGCGTTACTTCTGGAGAAGGGACGGCTCAGTGCTGGTGACCACGTCGCGCTGATCTTTCCGCCGGGCCTGGACCTGGTGGCGGCCGTGTTCGGCTGCTTCTGCGCCTCGCTGGTGCCGATCTGCATCCGGCCCCCGTCCCCGCACAACCTGCACACCTCCATGCTCACCGTCCGGATGATCGTCGACGTGTCCAAGGCGGTGGCCTTGCTCTCCAATTCGTCGCTGATCAAGCTGTTGCGCAGCAAAGAGGCCTCGCACCGCGTCAACACCAAGGCGTGGCCAACCATTCTGGACATAGAGGACGCACCATCGCTGTCTGTAGCTCGCAACAAGGCGCGCAGGTCGGGCGAAGAGACTCCAGCGGTGAAGCCGAACGACATCTGCTACCTGGTAGCCTGAAAAACACCGGAGAGAGTTGTACCTTCATTGTAGGATTTTGCGGTCAGCACCACCGGTCAGCTGTCTGGGATTGTGGTCACGGCACAGGGTGCAGCAACGCAGTGCAAGAGTAAGTTATTGATCCCGAATGCTCTGCCCAACGCCCTTTTCCTCGACCCCAGGTCTGAAGGTGGCGTGCGAGCTCTATCCCTCTCGCAACGTGACCCTGTGTCTGGACCCGTGCTCGGGACTGGGCTTCGCCCTCTGGTGCCTTTGCAGCGTCTATTCCGGCCATCAGAGCACGTTGATTCCGCCGCTGGAGATGGAGCAGAATGCGCAGGTCTGGCTGCAGACGCTGACGCAAAACAGGAGTAAGAGATTCATTATTTATTGGTGCAAACCGTAAATTAAATCTGGCAAGCAGCCTTCGCTTCATTCCCCACGTTTTAGCCAGGGACACGTTCTGCTCATACTCCGTGATGGAGCTGTGCGTACGCGAATTGGCCCCACTCGTTGGCCAGCTCAAAGATCGTGGCATCAATCTCTCCAGGCACTTTATATTCATTCATTCATCGCACATTTCTGACAACTTTCTCAGTCTGCGCAACTGCGTTGTGGTGGCAGAAGAGCGTCCACGCGTGCAATTGTGCAACACCTTCATCAAGCTGTTTGCCCCACTCGGTTTTAATTCCCGAGCGGTAAGGGATCGACAGAAGCAGGCGTTTTTAAGCAGCATTTTGCCTATTAAGCTGAGCACTTCGTTCGGGTGCCGCGTGAATCCGGCCATCTGCATGCAGGGAGCGAGCAGCCCAGACCCCACCACGGTGTACGTCGATGCGCGCGCATTGAGGAACGATCGGGTGACGCTGGTCGAAAAAGGGGCGCCGCACAGCATTGCGATGATGGAGAGCGGAAAACTGCTGCCAGGAATGAAGGTCGTGATCGCGAATCCGAAGACCCTGGGGCAATGTGCCGACACGCATCTGGGCGAAATATGGGTGGCCGGCGGCCACAATGCGAGCGGATTCTTTTCGCTCTTCGGGGAGGAGACGCACCTCCAGACGGACCACTTCAAGGCGCGTCTGAGGACCGGCGATACGAAAACCGTCTTTGCTCGCACGGGATATCTGGGATTTTTGCGCCAGACCCAGGCCATCACAGCGGACGGAGGTAGCGACTAGTCAAACGATTGCATTCATTCGCCCCAGAGTTGCACGATGCGGTGTTCGTGGTTGGGGCGCTGGACGAAACACTGATGCTGCGGGGAATGCGCTACCATCCTGTGGGATTGGCGCAGTTCGATTAGTTAATCATTTGAAAAATTTGAACACAGGGCGACATTGAGATCACGGTGACACGGGCGCACAAACGGATATGCGAAAGGTGGGTGCACACTTTTACCTTCTAGTCCGCCGACCGATCCCCGCCTTCAGTGCGGTGTTCACATGGACCCACCTGCTTGTGGTGGTGGCAGAGACGAGTGCCCCCGAGGCGGAAGCCCTCGATTTGGTGCCGGCCATCACCGGCGCAGTGCTGGAAGAGCACCACCTGATTGTGGGTGTGGTGGTGGTGCTCGACCCGGCCACCATTCCCATAAATTCGCGGGGTGAAAAGCAGAGGTATGTTAGGATAGAGAACCAATTTGAATCCTCACCTCACCCAAGGATGCACCTGCGCGAGCTGTTCCTCAAGGACCAACTGGACCCGATCTACGTCGCCTACAATATGTGATCCCGAATGCATTCATTGCCCGTCCTCCCATCCAGCCGCCACTGTACATCCCACTCACTCATTGCTCCTTACCAAGTCCAGATTGGAATTGTGTCTCGTTTGCTCACCTTTCCTTGGTCACTTTTAATCCATTCGAACATTTTTCTGTGAGGGCAGAGAAAAATTTTCATTTCCAAAAACAACAATCAAATATTGCTCTGAAAATGCAATTTTATTTGGTTGAAGGGAATGGAGAGATTGTAGTGGGTGGGGCTAGCACAATTCAAAGGGGGAACTATCAGCACTTTGAACTGGGCAGTGAAGACTACGTTCATTTGCTTGAAAGAACTATGTGTATGGTCAGAGGGCAGGTGGGTTGGTGGTTAAATGTGAAAGTGATCTCTCCTGTCCTCCACGTGCCTCACTTCTTCAGGGAATTGAGTTCTGTTCTGTAGAGTACATCGCTGATTTCTTTGCGTGCCTCCAGTGCGTCTATCGGCGACCGATTCCCTATCTTCTTCAGCGTCATCGCCACGAACCGACCAAAACAGGCGAACTCTTCTCCTTCGTCCTCTTGCCTGATGCCCAGCTGCTGTTTGACGTGTGTAGCCTTTTGATGAGTGCTGAGCACCTCAACGAACTCTGCTGCTGTTGGTGCTGCCGGTCTCGGAGACAGTTTTTGCTCGGCAACAACCGGATTTGAACAACAATCTATTGTATAATATTGGGATGGCTTTTATTTGTCTCTCCACCTTTCCCACAGTCCACCGACGCACCCTCTAAATTCACTGAGATATCTCCCGCCTCAGCTGCTGTTGACGATGACGATTCACATCTTTCAGCTCCATCCTCCCGCTCTTTTTTGACCTCTGACTTTGGCGTCGACGACCTTTTCTGCGTCTTTGCCCTCAACTCTGGAGCGGATTGGTTGCTGAGCGATTCGTCAGGATCCGGAGGATTTTGACAATGTGATGATGCATTGTTGTCCTCCAGCGGGGTGGGAAGTGATGCGTCGTCAGATGAACGTGGCGCCGCAGTTTTTCCTTTCTTTTTCGGAGGCGGTAAAGGAGATTCATTTGGTCTGTAAAAACGGGGGAAATTGCGCGATGAATGAGCGTGCAAGGAAACTAACGGGCCAAAATCGATTGAATCATCGAGAAATTTTAGCCTCTGAAAATAGATCCAGCCTGGCTCATCAACGGAGATATTCAAATCGTGCTGCAATTGCAGCTTTTTCCGCTTTCGTCGATACCTATAACATTTTTTCCACGACTGGTTTTGCGCATTTTCCCTACATGTCTCTGAGGTTTTTAAATTGGGTGCGCACCTCGTCATCTTTAAAAGAAAGTCGAAAAACGATATGTGTGTGCTTCTCAAAAACCTACGTGTGAACGGTTTTTCCTCATATTTGTTCAAGTCGTTGGTTATCTGCGTCAGGCATTCCTTGCGCTTCTCTGCATTTTTGACGTCTTCATCCTTGTTCGACCAGAGGCAGGGATACTTGCGATATTCCTTGATTAATCGGTCTCGCGAGAGATCGTTCCAGTTAGACATGATTTGTTCGGGATTCGGTACCGCCTAAAGATATTTTGGGGCCTGGCTTTGGAAATTGTATCGGTATTGGGTATAGGGGAGGAGTTTGTCGAAAGAAATCGATCGATATTGTGAAGGAATAATAGACAACAGAACATGGGAGGAGAGCGAGCGGTGCGCCCAATGAATGCAGGGATGGACGAGTGGGGAGCGACTGCCGTCGTCGCCTCGTTTTTCGGCTCGCCAGCGACTGGCGAGCTATCTGCTGGTGGGCGGGCAGCGAGCGGCGGGCGAATATCTCCCCGCTTGCAGCACTCTCTTCCCGACTCTCCACATGCGCTGCTGCTGCATTTTCCAGTCTCCACCACCGCCAGCAACCGCAGCAGGGTTAGTCCGATCCATTCCTTTAGCTTTCTCTTGGCCCTACGCGTGAAATTTGAAGTCAAAATAAAAAATGTTAAAGGCTTTGATATATTTGTCACGCTAAATAGTATATATCCCCGGGAAAGTCCAGCAATTGCAGCGTTAAGCCCCTTTTTACAGCTCGGTGGGCGGGCGAACCCGCTAACCTGTCTTGTTTGCAAATGCAAGTCTTCCCCACACGCATTTTGTTCAAACTGCTTCTCTGTTCTCTCATACCCCCTAGAACGAGTCCACCCCAACTCGACCAGACACAGTGGGGCCCGCAAGTCAATGAATTGAAGAGGGGGTTAGTCTGGTCGAGTTGGGTCTAGTCGAGTTAGGTTGACCCCCCTAGAACACACTATTTAGCTACATATATGTACATAATTCGATAATTCAGATATATATTTAATATTTTTAGGTAATTATTTATTTATGATTTTAATGCCATAAACTTCTGCTGAAATTCGAAACTGTGATGTCTACTCCTAGAACGGACACCGATTTACAAGGTTTTATGCCGTTGCGAACATTGAATTAATTGCTTTCATTCAGCACCGTGGTTCCAGTACATTTCTAGCAGATAATAATATTATAATAAAATACCTTTTTAGTGGCTCTTTGTCAAGGGAGAAGACGGAGAAGTAAACTCAAATTTGATTGAATCAAATTCCAATATATTCCCCCTCTTTTGAAAAGGTATTTGCGATCATGCTCGGATGGAACTTTTTTGATCCGAAATTCAACCAATTATCCGGGTGGGGGTGCTTTAAATTTAAATTTAATTCCGCTTCAATGCGAGTCTGCAGGTGACTACACTCTATGCGTGGCCTATAGCTCGAAAGTGGAGCACTACAGGTGGGCAGGATCGGAATTCTGACAAATGATAATGACTAATAAGCTATTCCAAGGATCTACATGGTCAACGATCATTACTTCACATGTGACAAAGAAGAGCTTTTCGACACGCTCACTCAACTCGTTTCGGTTGAACCATCCAACTATTTTAATAATAAAAGTTCCCTCCTCAGCACTATAAGAGAGATGCGGATGGTCTCTGCCATCGACTCGTTTGCCCGTTTCATTCGGACGCCTCTCGCCGGGTCTATGACACTGTGTACATTGGCGAGCGGAAAAACGAGTTTGGACAGGCGGGGCTGCTGTTGTCAGTCGACCAACTGAAACTCGGCGGAGTTATAGGACACGGCGAATTTGGAGGTCTTTTTGGGGTATTCACCTTCATTCACGGTGCCCATTTTAGATGTGCTTTCTGGCACTTATAGAGGCAGAAAGGTGGCGGTTAAAACACTGAAGAACGGCATTGGAAATGATCTACTGATGGAGGCGCGTTTCATGATGTGAGGAGAGTGGACAATGCTGTGGCCACTAGCACATTTCCAGCGGTCTCAACCACGCAAATCTTGTGTCGCTGGTCGGAGTCGTGATCGAGGACTTGCAGGAGGGCGAGGTCTACATGCTGACCGAGTATATGGCAAACGGGAATCTGGTGGATTTCTTGCGATCGCGCGGCCGACAACAAGTGGATCGATCTCAGCTGCTGCAGTTTGCAGTGTGAGGAGGCAGAAGCGACTTACAAACTTAAAATATGTGTCGAATTTCCAGAGATGTTGCAGAGGGAATGGCCTATATGGAAGCCGGCAATTTTGTGCACAGGGATTTGGCAGCGCGGAACGTGTTGTTGGACGAACATCTGGTGGCGAAGATTAGCGACTTCGGGCTGGCGCAGTTGGCCCACCAGCCGTCGAAGGAATCGGCCAAAGGCAAGTTCCCCATCAAGTGGTCCGCACCCGAGGCATTGCGTCAAAACGTAAACTTATGGCAATGAGCGGTGCACACAATGGAATGGGTGTTTCAGCTGTTCACCAACAAAAGTGACGTGTGGTCGTTTGGCGTGCTGCTCTGGGAAGTCTATTCCTTCGGACGAGTGCCCTACCCTCGGATCGTGAGTCCTCGGGCACCTGGGGGCCTTGACCATTTGTTGGCTTAAGCCGATACAAGACGTGCTGAGGCACGTGGAAAAGGGCTACCGGATGGAGCCGCCCGAGGACTGTCCGCAGCCCATAGCCGCTCTCATGACCAGCTGCTGGCAGCTGAGCCCCAACTCCAGACCCTCCTTCGCGGAAACCCTGAAAATTCTGACGGGCATCCGATGAAGCACCATCCGATGTGTCTTCCTCGTACAAAGCCAACACTTCGGTCCTTATCCCCTCATTCACTTCATTTGCACATTTATATTTAATATTTGACACACCCTCTGTAAATGCAAATAGAGATTGTCCACGGAGTCGGGTTCCCACTCGCATTTTCCGGCAATGCAAATGCGTCTAATGCGAAATTGCTAGACCATAATTAGGACAACAGTTGCCTAGCCCAAAGGCACTAAGGGTTTGAGCATGGATGAACAGGGCATATTCGCATGTTAGGGGCAAGGACGATGGGGGCGGGCGTTGCGAGATGGCTATCGCCTTTATTCCTCTCATTCACCAACTCAGTTCAAAACATGATTGGGAAACCCTTGCCAATCTCTCCAATCGCCAAATGGGCCCCTTGCAGCAGTAGTTCATAGCGGACAGACGCAGCGGTAGCAAGCGCTGTGTTCGGCGTGCGCAGGAATATTGGGCTGCGGTGGTTTGCACGTCGAACCCGAGCAAGTGCCAAGGACGTTCACTGTCTTAATGTTGCACAAAACACAAACTGGTTGGGCACAATTTTTTAAAGTATTAATGTACCACAGTCCCACGGCATGGCGTTAGCGTGATTGTGCCAGGGCGGCAATCGGGCGAATCCACGCCAAGGACGCTGCCTACGGGCACGCATGCACCAAATGCACAGTACCCATTCACATTCTTTGACTAAATTGCGTTTTGTTGCGCGCGAAATTTTTATGGAAACACCGCGTTATGTTTTGCCAACCTTAGGGAGCTCACATTGCTGCTTATCCTCGCAGAGGCACATGCCACCAAACAGCAACAGCAGCAAAGTGGTTTTGTGCAGCATTTTTGCTTCAATGATCAAAAAAGCCTTGCGTGCGAATGAATAAGACGGGGAAGGCGGGGACAAAATGACTTTTGACTTTGCGAGGTGAACTCAAAGTCATTCATGATCACTGCTGCTCACCAATTTCTGCGCTCAGCCTAATGCTTTTTCGTTGTCCTTCCTCATTCTCCTGGGTGACTGGATTATTTGAAGCCCAAATTGTGCGGCGGTCTTTGCTCCACACTCTGCCACCATTTTATCCCATGAAATATAACAAAAACTCAGAAACAACAAAATTATGTTAAGACGTAGAACACACACAATCCTTCAAATCCAATACAATAAATATATCTTTTCTCTGCAGTTTAGTTTGCACTATGAAATTCCCCGTGCTGCTAGTGCTTGTGCAGCTGCTACGTGCCTTCGTTGCCAATGGTACAGAGTTGTGTGCTATATTTGAACGCATCTCCCATTTCAGCTCACTATGGCGTGATCGGCTCTCCGACAATGCTTACCTACGTTGGATTCGTAAGTGCCATCCAAACTAAATAGGTAAGCGCCAAAAGTATGTTTATAGGTGTACTGCGCAACTATACGGTGGAACTCAGACCATCAAACGTAGCAGGCATATCCCGAGCAGAGTTAGTTAGTTAGTTTCGTAGCAGGTTTCGCAACTAAAAAACCTAGAAAATGTTTCGTTTTGTTTCTGTTTGTCCCTTTTTGTTAATTGTATTATTCGGTTTGTTCCAGTGCGCCCATAGTCGTGCTGGGGCCGGCAACACACGTGGTCGTTGAGTTATGGGAGAGCGATTTGAGTGTGTAGAGGTTGTCCAGGAGAAAACACATTTCTTATTTTATAGTTGCGGACGATCTACTGGCCCGGAATGCGACTGACGGGCGAGGCCTTTTCATGATCCAGGCCATGGAGGAGGAGATCAACGGTCCCAGCGATTGCTACTTGCTAGTTCGCCACAAGTGCGAGCCAATCAATTTCGTCCCACCAGGAAAAAATGTGGGCTTGTGCCAAACAATTTTTATGTTTAGTCCCCGTTTCTAGTGCATCTACACGTCAAAATTCCGCATTCCGGCCCCGAGCACCTACAAGGCTGCCATCGGGGAGTTTGTGAAGCTCATTCTTGGGACACACATTGACGGGTGGCAGTGCGAGTGAGAGGGAAGAGAGACGGCAAAAGATGACCGAACATGTCAGAAAAATAATTGTTGTCGGATTGTTCATCGTAAAGCGCGACATGTCTGTTATTCGTCCGTGAAAATCTACCAATTCTTCACCATTGCGCGCAACGATTTCGACCAATTGAGTCTCGGCTCCCAAGTAATTGCCGCGTAAAAATGTTAGCTGTTTCAGATTCAGCTCGCCGACTCTGTCGATTTATATATAAATTGTGCAATTTGGGAAACTTCGATCTCTCCTCCATCGCACTCCTCATCGTCCTTCTTTTCTTCCTTTCTGTCTTCGTCCAGCCAAAAACTGACGCCGCTTGGCGAAACTGTGCTAAATTCAAGCCTCCTTCGCGTAAACACTGAAAATTCTGATGGGCGTCCGATGAAGCTGCACGGCGCCACCAACCTCCGATGTGTCTCCTCGTACAAAGCCAACAAACACTTCGGTCCTTATCCCCTCATTCACTTCGTTTGCACATTAATATTTAATATTTGACACACCCTCTGTACAGCGAATAAATGCAAATAGAGATTACCCAAGTCCACGGAGTCGAGTTCCACTCGCAGCCAGTCTGTCTCAATTATTCACTGTCTTGCCCTCTCTCTGCTCGCAGATCTAATCACCCTTTATTATTCCCGATGGCTCTTTGTGGCACTTCCGCCCCGGCAAGTTTGATTAATTGTTGCTGCTGCTGCCTGCGCCCTGGATCCGGACAATCTCGGTCATCATCTGCCTCCCTTCCTGTTTATCTGCCCCATCTCGCTCCTGGCCCCACAATGCAAATTCCTCCCCAAATTGGGCCCTCGCCCAAATCCAATTTGTCCCTCTCCCGCCCTCCTGGCTCCCAATCTTTGCCTTTATTTCAACAAAATCACTTCCAAATGTTTGCCAAAACTCGCCGTCTCTTCTCTTCTCCGCTCTGCCGCCTCCGCCCTCGGGAATTCCCTTTTCCCGCGGACACATTAGCCACCACTTCTGCTGCCCTCGCCCATTTATCTGGCACTCCCGATCTCTCACTGTGGCCCACTAATCGCGCCCCGAGAAAAATGTTCCCCTGGGGCTTCGCTCCAAATGCAAATAAACCGCAGCGGAACGATTATTCGCAGCCGAAGAACCCGAGGAAGACTCTTCTCGTTGGCCAGCGGTTGGTTGGTCAGTCGCAATATATGCACATGCATTTGTTGAGTGTGTTTCCACTTTGAATTCCCTTCTGAATTCGACCAAATTGTGGTGCGCAATTGCGAAAGTGCGCGTATTTGCGGAGCAACACCAGCCTCTCCCAAATTCCCCCAATTGCGGCCAATTCCCGACTCGATTCCCCCGAATTCCCTCCAATTACGCAAATGGTCACTCCCTCTCCCCCAACCCCCACTCATGCATTTCCAATTCCGTTCCCCTTTGTCGCAAAAGTCGTTCATAAATTCATAATAAATAGTAAAATGTCTCCCGCGTCCCACCGATCCGGGATAAATCGCTTCCTTTCGGCCCAGCCATCTGCCTTCTGATGAGAGGGCGGCGTCAGAAGCCAAAAGGGAACGGATACTCATTTCGCGCACAATTAACAATTAGCCCTCCCTCCCCTTCCCCACACCTTTCCCCGCGCCGGACGCAATCGGTCGCCCAAACAAAATCCGGGATTGCCCCATTTGAGCGCTCCGAATCCATCCAACTCCAGACAGAGAGCGTTCCTCCAGTTGCCTGTCTCTTAGTCCTTCCTCTCTTTGCCCCATTCTCTAATTGGATTGTTCCACCGCCACTCAAACAACAGTTCCCCCAAACCCCATTGCCCAGCCCCACTGCCCCGTCCATTGTGTGCTGGCTCATTTTCCGCGGGCAATTCCCTCGCCTTCAGCCGCTGATTGATGATTGTGTTACAGGCGCAGGGAATGCCCAATTTGGGCGGGTGTCGCAGGAAATTCGATCGCCACGAAATCCGAGCGGAAGGGCCGAAGGGACAGCGCGAAAAAGGGAAATGGCCATTCCCGGCCCTTCCTTTCGTACACATTTGCCCGCAAAAAACAGCAGCGGAGGTCCTAGGTCCTTCTCATGCGCCAATTGCGGCGGCCAATCCATCACCACCACTGGCACCAATTCGCAATTGGCAATTACTCCAATTACCCGTCCCCAGTCCCCTTTGGCAGTGCGTGTGTGCCCGACCCCCGCCCAGATGGTCAACAACAACAAGTGCAGATGCAGCAGAGCCATCCCATTCAGCCGAGTTCTTGAGAATGAATGGATGAATGGACGCGTGGAGTGGCCGATCGCAATTAATCCCCGAATGCCCCCAATCCCCCAAATTGGCGTGTTTTCGCCCCTCCTGGATTATTCGGGCTGCAATGAGTCCCCAAAGGGGCACGGAAGGAGCGCAATTTTTGGGCGAAGAAGTGGGGCAGGACGCAAATTGGGGAATCATAATGTGCGTGAGATTGGGGGAAAAGGGCGGAAGCAGCCCACGAGAGAGTGCCAATTTAAACATTTTGCGGCGCAACAGCTCAGATCCATCCGCCCTTTCGCGTTAATCCCCCGCCTTCTTTTCTCTTTGCCCCGCACTTGACTTAATTGGATTCGAATGCGAAATTGAAACATTCTGCAGTCACTGCCCTTCGGCAGCTGCCCTCCCCAGCTGCACACCGAAAATGAAGAATGGGCAGAAAGAAGCACACAAACGGACGATGGGTGGTGGACGCAACAGCGATCATTCATTCACCCATTCATCCATCCATTGGCAATTGGCACCACCACCAGTGTCCCTGTCCCTGCCCTTGTTCCGTTTGTTTATTTCGAGCTTCTCTCGAAAGTGGGCCCCCTCGTCGCTTTTTGGGACAGTCTCCAGAGGCTAAGGTCAAACATTCCCTCCTCCCCGACGGCCATTTCCCTTTTCATTTCATTGGCCGGCCAAATTGCGCAATTTTGGGTCCAATTCTTCCCATTGCCGAAAGGACTAATCCTTTCCCAATTAGCGGGAGGGGAAAAGGAAAGGGCAGCAATGGGGTGTCTGTCCGTCCGCCGTCCAGTCCACAGCAGGCCCTTTCCCACGCGAACTTGGCCATTAATTCGGGAGGGGATTTGCACACAAATAGGAGTGGACAGCAATGGCCACATTTGGCCCCCATTCCGTTGTGCCGTATTCATTATTATTATGTTCGGATCAGACGCAACCAACCCTTCCGCCTAATCCGTCCGCCGATGTCCATTTGGTGCCGCCAAAGCAGCGCAAACACTCTCTGCCCTGCCCAAATCCATTTGAAGCGTCCCCGCCCGATCCCATTCTTCCGATTCCTCCGTTCCCAGCGCGAACAAAGGGACAACCCCCACCCACTCCCAGTCTTTTGCGGCACTCCCTCCTCTCCATGCAAATTCCCACAATGGCGCCTTTTTTGTCGCGGAAGGAAGAAAAGAACGGAAAGGGGAAATTGCATTTGGAGTGCAAAGGGAGGAGGTGGCCGGGCAAGGGATCCGCGAAAATTTACACCGGCCGAGGGCATCCCCCTCTCCCCCTCCGCCATTACACAACCACAACAGAGAGAAAGATGGAACTGCCCACTCACTCACTCCCTCTGCCCCTTTGCCGATTCAAATTGTGCTGCACAGATATTCCCAAACAAAATGTTTCCCCGTCCCTCCGCCGGCCGCTTTAAACTGATTTCCCTCGCCCTCTTCAGAAATGCCGCCGACAAATTGGCGGACGGGAGCAATTGTCCGCGTCTTGGCCAGACCTCTCCTCCGTCCCCCCACTGATCCGCCGTTTGGCGGCACTTTTTGAGCCGTTCCCTTTCGTTGGTCGTCCGCCCCTGTCCATCATCCGTCCGTCGGCCAGCGCAAACAATCCCTCTCCCTATCCATTGCATTTGGTGCTGGAACGGCCATTTGGTTCTCGTAAAAGTTGCTTCCCCCTCCGAACAATAAAGTCGCCGTTTATTGCTTCCCGACCCAGAGTCGGAATCGGAACTGCGGCAGGCGGATCCCTGCCATCCAGAGGCACGCACTGCTTCCCTCCGCCGCTCGGCCAGTTAGACACGCAAACGCGCAAAGAACAAAGGCGGAACGAGCGGCGGGCGCAGGGAAGGGAGGCCTCCGATCGGCAAACAGACCGGAGAGCCGGCAGTCCCTCTTCTGGGGCGGAGGAGGTTTCCCTCGCCCAAACCCGGAGAAACCAGTCAGTCCTCTGCACTCGGTTCCCTCCACATCCCTCCCCCTTCGCCCATGGCCAAGTGAAAATACCCTTCCCTCGCGTTGTCGAGATTTGCAAACATTCCAGAGATGGGCCAGGGATTGGGTGCTTTCGGGGAGTGGAGTGGACAGAGCGCACTCCCGCCTAAAGTGGGGGGACCCCACAGCTGCGGACGATCAGCAGATTCGGCGGAAGGTCGTAAAGTTATCCGTCTCCCACTCCGCGTGGTTTGGCGGATTAATCGCCCGCCGGAGCACATTTGGGCGCGGACTCTGCCGTCCGACCGACAAAAACACAAACAGAGCGCCACTCCGCGTCCATCCCAGCTTGACTCAGCCCCTCCCCTGGCGCTTATTCACCACCAAAAAGTCCAAAGCCACTCCCCCTGACCGTGGTTCTCCCCCTCCGCCACCACCTCACCTCTCTCCCATCCCAAAAGCACACAGTTCGGCTTTGTGATGGCAATTAATTCGCGTCCAGCTCCACGCCAACGCTAATTGGATTCGCCCGTTTCGCGTTGCCCCGAGCCAGTTTGGGGTCCACTTCCGTGGGAATTGCCCCGCAACCCCCCGCCGCCGGGCGAACGCAAATCCGTTATTGGCACCAATCCCTGCAATCACGCGTGCCGATGATTTATTGGCGAGTCAAGGACGCAAAGGAAAGGACCAAATGGGTGGATCAGGGGGTGAGGGGCATGCACCCCCACGACCAGAACAACAACGGCAGGGCCTTTGCTTATCGCGTGTCCAGCATCTCCCGGGGCAGGCGATTATCTCCCCCTCCCTCCACCCACAATTCACGGTTAACCCAATTATTGTCGTCCATCCCACACTTTCTCCGCGCCACTGTGTCCACTCATCCGTCCACCACAAGTGCCCCAGTCTGCTGAGCTTCCTCCAAAAATACTCGCCATCCTTCCTCTCGCCGCTTTTCGGCCATTTTCGCCGCATAATCCGCTTCTTCGCCCCAATTGTCGCCTCGCCCATTATCCGCCGAATTTCCAGCGCGAGAGGGACTGGCTGCTGCGAGTTGGCGATCCCCTCCCGCGCCTTTTGTCTCGGCGACAAAAGGCGTTCCCAGTCCCCGACACATCTTCCCCCGTCCGCCCCTTGTTCGTCCTTGGTCCACTCCCCATTGTGGCCCGCCTCTGGGGAGAGGACTGGGCAGGAGTGCCTCCTCCCTCCCTCCCCTCCTTCGCCTCCGCCTCCGCGCAACAACATCCCCCCGCCGCCCAATTCCACTCGAAATGCGCGAGAGACAGCGCAAGGGAAGGGACCATTTTTTGTGCTCTCCTGTCGTCCGCTCTCACGCCCATTTGCATCTGCACGGGACGACGAGGAGTGCTCCTCCTCCGATTTGTTTGTTTTTGTGCGCGAGCGAGAAGCATGTGGGCATTTGCAGGGGCTGCTGCTTGGGGAGGTTCACTGTTGGATTGTCGGGAAACGGGAGTCACGCGACCCGCAAAGCGGATAGGCCGAAGGGCCGCTGATCCGTTGCCCAATTGCTCACTGCCTTCGGCCGCCCATTGTCCCCCCGCCCATCGGCCATTTCCCCAGTTCAGGGCCCAATCAAAATGTCCTTCCTGCTCGCCCTCTATTTGGCTCTGCTGCCGGCCGGTGCCCTCTCCACCGCCGCGCCTCAAATCGACGGATTCTGGCTGTCCGCCGAGCTGCTGTCCGTGGACTTCCGCAAGAGCTGCCTGAGCACCGCGCTTTGCCACAAACCCGCGTTCAAGCTGAAGCACACCATGACGTTGAACGGCCAGACTGCGCTGATGAGCTGGCCCGTGGAGGAGATCCGACAGCGCCAGGAGCACTCCGGCGGAGAGGCACAGGTTGGCCAGAACCGGGAAACAGGCGAAGCGAAAGAGCATTTCGACAAAAATGTTCCCTTCGCCGTCGTAATTACCTCACTCGTCCATTTCCTTCCGTTCCCCATTGCTTTGTCGGCGCCCAACCTGGAGACCATTTGCGCGCAAATCGCAGCCAATCAACTCGTTTTTGCTCGCTTTTTGTGCCTTTGGCGCCTTCTCCCCTCGCCACACATTTTCTGCGCTCTTCCTTTTTGTAAACCAACGCCCGTCCACATCATAATTGCCGTGTCGGCGGAACAAAAAGTAAAGAGAAGAAATGGGAAGAGAAGGGGAAATGTGCTTTCGCTGCTGGGATTGTGCTTCTCAACTTTCACTGTCTGGACAAAGAACAACAAAAAAAGAGTTTTGCCATGCAGGACCAATCGCGCCAATTCGTCTCGCACTGGACAACGGGCGATCCCGAGGACGTGTCGATTGGGTGCGAGATCGCGGGCACCGACCCTTCGTTCGGGTTCGCGCGAGTGTGCGACGAGACCCCGTCGAGACGCGTGTTCCAGGAAGCGCTGGTGCAGAGGACAGTGCTGGTCAGTTCGAGTGGAATGAATGTTTCTTCTGTTTCTTCCGTGCTGCTTCTCCTTTGTCTCACTCTGTTTGCCCAAAGTTCTCATTTCCTGTTCTTCTTCGCACCTTTTCTCGCCCCCGGTGGTGTCCCATTTCGCCACTCCCTTTCCGGGTCATCTCCTTTTGACGAATAGAAAGAAGTAAGTGACTGTTTGCTCCATTGTGTGCTTCAGAGCAAGAGGGGACGTCGAGAGGACGAAGGCGAGAACTCCGCTCCCACCGGCGGAGGTGGCACTCGGGGCCCCGCTGACGCAACCAACAGCAACGACGACGAGAATGGGGACACTCGGATGGTGGTCGAGATGCGCGGCCGCTGCTTCAACGCCACCCTGGCGGTGCGCAAACACACCACTCGCTGTCCCTGGTGTCCGGACCCGAATGTGCACATCCACGTGGAGGGCGGCAAGGCGCAACAGAGCGCCGAGCTGAGCGATGCCCAGCAGCAGATGAAGACGGCGGACGCCCTTCTGCTCCACAACATTGTCATTGTAGCGTTGAGCGGCGCAGTGGTTTTTGCATTCACCGGTTAATAGGGGCTGCCCACTCATTTGGCCAATTGCATTTATTTGCACAGGTCTCTGCATTGTTCTGGTTGCACAGAGACGCTACCGGAAAAAGCATGTGTCGGCCAAAAATGGGCGGAAAACGACCACGAGTGGAAAGACGCTGCCTCACGGGGCCAATGCGGCGGGAACACTCATGCTGGGCCAACAGCAGGCGAAGCGGAAACGCATTCTGAAGCTGGTCTCCCCGCCACGACCCCAGCGATCGTTGCCGGTGTCGCCGCAGGGAACGCAGCGGGGAATGGGGATGGAGTGCGAGGAGGGCGAAATGGTGTACGCGGGACAGAGCAGGGGCATTGTTGAGAGGGAGGACAGGGAGAGGTGGGTCGGGAGGATGGACAGATAACATCGCACCTGGGACTGGCCTGCAGCGGGTCGCCAAAAACAAATTAGGTGGACTCAGCGAGATTCCATCTTTCTTGGAGGGGGTGGTGACCTTGTTTGGGTGACTTCCCCTGTTGCCTCATCCAATCAATCAAATTGACTGACACTTGTTTTGCCCAGGTACGACACTCCATGGGATGCAAAGTACTGCTTGGTGCCGCGGCAGTGGCTGGTCGGCCAGCCGCCGGCTGAGTCTCCGTTCCAATTCCTGCCGCCCCACCAGCCACATGGGCCCCCCTCCTTCCACTTTGGGGGAGATGCCGTCGACGATTCCAAATACGCCACTTGCAACGACTCGTGCCAGAGGTCGCCGATGGTCTACAACATGGCGAGGCCACCGCCTCCCCCGCCACCACCAAACGCCTCCCGGCACTCTCACTCCCAACTGCCGCAGTTCAGCGGCGTCCAGAACCCACAACAGCAGACCTTCTCGCCGAACACCTCCGGATCGATGATGAGCAGACAGGACGACAGTGGCCTGGATTCCGTATAATAAGCCAGGGAAGGAAGGCTGTGCTGGAACCGAGTGATAAACAGCGCTCAGAGCTGAGCTGACAAGAGTGCGAACACCTCATTCGCGAAAATGATTGATCTCACCAATCCGTAAGAATCACTGCTTGTTCCTTGTTCTTTTGTATTTGGTGCCTTTTGGTTGCATTTATTCACAACAATTGATTGCTTTGTGTAAATAAAATTTATCACATTTTAGGAATTTAAAAATGCGAAAGAAATCTCTACTTCTGAGTGAAAACCCCCAACATATGCCCCCAAAAACGAAATGAATCAGCAGCACATCCCGCCACCCTCTTCCTCGTCCAGTTTGGCGACTTCGTTTGCCTTCAACAAAATCTTCTGCCTTTCCCTGTTGCTCCTCTCCTCCGTCGACTGCACGTGCATTGCCTTGCTCTGGCGCAATTTGTGGACGAGCGTGAGGAAGATCGACTCGACGTGGTCGGCCTCCGAATCAGCAAGGGCTGACGTCTCGAAGAGCTGAACAGCAAATTTGGTATTTGATTCTTGGATAACGACTAACGGCCATGTCACACTCGTCCGCAAATATCTAAAGCATTTGGAGTTGTTTGAACCGAATTTGGGTGCACCTGCGCTTGGTCCGTTTTCACCCTTTCGGCGCTGGCATTGGGGTTCAAGTCGCACTTGTTTCCAATCAAAATGTGCGGCGTGTCCTCCCCCGACGTGAGAGCGTGCTTCCGGCATTCGGCTATCCAGACCGGCAACGACTTAACCGGGTCGACGCAATGTGAGGGGCTCGGTTGGCTCACTTTGAATGTCTGCATGTTGTTCACGTCGTACACAAAAACGACGGCGTTCACATTTCTGTAGTAGTGCGCCACAATCGATTGTCTGTACCTCTCCTGTCCCGCCGTGTCCCACTTGAAAAATTAGATTAGGAATGGGAGGCCCGGAACTGCTGCTGACTGACTAATTGAACCCTGATAAGCTCATCGTCTATCACGATTGACCGTTCCCGAAAGTCCACCCCGATGGTCGCCTCCGTCGCCCCCGGGAAACTAAACACCGACTGACTATCGGCGCCAACCCCTCCGAGTGTTACCGTCCATTGCAGAACCTGTAGCTCAGACACGTTTTTCCCACTCCCGCGTCGCCGATGATTATCACCTAAACCATGGCACTAATAACCAATCGAAGAAATCAAATCTCAGACGCACCTTAAACACCCGTTTCATTTTGTAGGAGCCCATTGCCTTCGGATTCGGGTGCAATACCTTCGCCGGCAGCGGAGTTGGAGAGGGAATGTGGTCAACCGTGGTGACGTGGCTGACGACTTTTCCTTTGACATCTTCCCCAGATTCGGAATTGCCCTGCTCCAGCCCATTCTGTTGCGGCCTGTACTCCACTGTGCTGATGAACGAATTCATTTTGTACAATAATATGCAGGTCCTTTGAAAAATGCTTATGCGACAAACAATGCACAGAAGTAATTTGGTGAGAGCAATAGCCGAATCGAAATTTGATCCGTGAGAAATCATAATGTGATTTATTCAAAAATAATTTATTGCTTTGTTTCCCGATAAGTATTTACATATACTCATATAGGTATTTATAGAAAATTATGTGGTAAGCCCAGTTTTTGGTCCGTCCTAGAGCACACAAAATACAATACGTGTAGTACACATACAATCAAACAAAACAGAGTAAGGCACACGTGAAAGAATCCAGAATAAGGCAATTGATTGCATCGATGGACGACGAAGTTAAGTAACAAGGCAAAAAAAGAAATAGGTAATTGTGAATTGGTATTGCAGACGTTCACAAAACTCTATGATCTATTTCCCGGTTCCGCCTTCGTCCGAGTCGGACGACCAATTATTGAGGCGGCACTTCTCAACCCCCTCGAAGCAAGCCCGAATGTCTTCCAACTGCATCTCAATCAGCGCCCAGAGTCCATGAAGGTCATTCAATTTGGTCACCTTTTGGCCGTCGATTGGATTCTGGAGCGGAAAGTGGAATAGTTTGAAAAATAGTGGTTCCTCCTCACCAAGTGTCTTTCCAGCTGCTCTTTGAACTGTTTCATGCGTTTGCTCAAGAGCAAATGTGTGCGACCAATTGCGACGCGAATGCTCTCCTTGAAAGGACCGATCATGGTATCGCCAATAATATTCAATAGATCACCTCGACGGAGTCGGAGAGTTTGATAGGTTTTTCGTCGTCCGCAACAAGGAAATTGGCCTTTTCAATGTGCGACTCGAGTTGGCTGGTGAGCGATTGGACAATTGCTTTAAAGTCCTTTCCGTCCGTCAGAATGGGGTCCACCGGAAAATGTGGCACTCTAAAGCTAGCGATTATCTGGGCGGCAGTGGAATTGCAATGCGAATACCGAAACGAGTACTCATTGGTGTTCTCCAGTTTGAGGAAATCCGACGCCGGATACCAAGTTATCGAAGAATCCATCTCTCCCCCGCTGGGCGCCGACTTCAGATGTGCAATAGCTGCGGCCCTCTTCGGAATTTGGCTTGTTCATTAAGTCTTTCCAGAACAAGAAATCCCAACCTGGGCTTGGCCTTTATTGTTTTGAGAGGAAAGCTCACCGAAACGCCTGTTGAGCACTGTTGCAATATCACTCATAGTACCTGCTAAAACACTTCCGAATTGGAAACCCTTCACCAATAAGATATATGAAACATTATTGACAAATTCATGAGCAAATATGCATATTCAAAAACAACGTTTAACTTCCAAAAACTTCAAATTCAAACAAATTGAAAACAAATTTTTTAGAGATAAAAAGTGGGGAGACAACAGAGAGATTTAGAACTGTAAAAACATCGCATATTTTCAGAACGTTCACAATTATAGATAATTCTTGGAGTATCGAAAACCTTTTCAAAGAGAATCATCACATTTATGATAAGATAAGCAAGTTCTGTTTATTTTAATAAGAATAGGAAGGCGAGAATCAGTTGATTGCCACGTATGTGTTTTTGAAAACTGAAAGTCCGATTTTGCTACCCATCGGCCTCCGTATCGGTATTCAGAAATCATCGCCGGATGATTCAGATGAATCGGAGTCATTTCCCGAACTGGAAGACTCAGCAGAGCCATTCCCCTCGCAGTTGGTTCCTTCGTTTGGCTGTGTCGAAGATGTCGTTGGCTGTGGCTCTACGGAGGAATACTCCGACTTTACCACTTCACTGGAGCGAGAGGAGCTGTTTGCACCATTGTTGTCGATGAAAGTGGACTGATTGGTGTCCTCGTCTTCTTCGTCCTGAAAAGGAGCGCTATTAGAAACCAAATTCTGCTGCTAGAAAACGAACACTAGGCTCGTCTTTCAGATTTTGTGATCTCGAATTTTCCTCCTCCAGCATTTTGGCAATATCTGACTCAGCTTTTAAGCGAGTTTCTACGTCAAGATGGGCTACATCCTATAAATAATTGTGAAAGATGCAAAAATTAGCACAACACCTTGACGTGGTGCTTCAGTTCGGACATCATCCCAAATGCCTAAAAATATGTTATGAGCCAATTAGATTTCTGCAAATTTGCCTTTATTTTCTTCTTCTCGCCGAAGATTTTCTTCAGACGGTCGTCCAGGCAGACGAATTGTTTGTTTTTCGGATCCATCAAATTGTTGCCCTTGAAATAAGCCCACATGGCCTTTACCACATCTGATCTACGCATGTAATTCTTTCCCAACAAGCACGAGAGTTCCGTTGACAGAACACATATCCTGAAAAAACAAACTATGGTAATGCTGAAAAATGAGTCTCAATAAACTCACTTGGTGAAGGCAGATTCCCTCTTCTTGCCGCCCTTCTTGTCTTCTTTTGGCTTGACCTGCTTCTTAGCTTTAGTCTTTGGTGCCTGCTGATTTGCTGACCTACGTCGCTTAACTACTGATGCCATATCCATTTCGGCAATGTTTTCTTCATTTTTCACTTTAGATTTTCTCTTTCTTTCGGCCAATTTTGACGTTGATGCCTTTACTGTCGAGAGAATTGCGGAACCCTCAGAAGAATCCGAATCTGTGCTCGGAGCATTATCGGCATTTGTTCCACTAATTGACGTGTCGTTATTTTGACCACCAGCAAGACCCATATCGTAAATGCACGTTTCAATGAGTTCATCAATTTCTACCCAGTAATCATCCAAATTGCATTTAAATTTTGCCTAAATTAATTTTTTGACAAGTGTGAAGATAAATTTTAACCCACCTCCAAATGCTTCCGAACAAGTTTGCTCGTAATATCATCCAGTGTCTTTTCCTTTATGAGCTTCTTTATCTCACTTCCCGCATCACCAACACTGATTGGCAGTTGGGCCATTTGACAATTAAGAAGTCAAACAATTTTATAATTTATTGAAATTTTAAATCTTTTAAAAAATTGGATTCCTAAAATGCACGGTTCAATTTACAATTATCGGTTTGCTTCTTTTTTTTACAAACTAGTACCTATACCTACTATAATTTCTACTTTATTCTACGATTCCGAATAGGCACGTTTCAGCACTAGGCTGTTTGAGTTTTGAGTAGCCATAACCATTACTCAGCCAAATTTAAGGCTAAGTCTTCGGCTAACGGCTAAGTCTTCTTATCTTCGTTTATTGTCGAGTAAAAAAATCTTGTATGAATTCTCGGTAAATGAAAAAAATGAAAAATTTGACAAAACTTGAGGATGAAAGTTTGAAAGTGCTAGATGCCACATGTCAGTAACCATAACCATATCTGTTTAGTGCTTGCTGCTGATTGTAGGTCGTTACTCCCAAAAAGTCTCTGCCGCTCTCTCGGAAACATTACAGACCCCCCCCCCACTCTCTATTCGTTCTCTAACAAGACCTTTTGGGAGTAAAGGCCGCCTACCCTTGCTGCTTGGTGTGGTGGGTGTCCTGACTTTATAAGTTGTGTACTTATAATTATAATAGGAATATATTTTTTTTCGCCCAGGATTACATTTTTTTCGCCCAACCCAAAAAAAAATTTTTTTTCGCCCAGCATTTATTTTTTTTCGCCCAACCCAAAGTATTTATTAGTATTTCGTTCTGGGAGTCATTTAATCGGACCACACGACATACTGAATTAGACCACAAAACATATTTAATTAGACTACAGCCAAAAAACATATTTAATTACTTAATTAGACTACATAACACTGAATTAGACCACAACTATAAAAAATAAGGAGATTTGTCTAAGCTTGATCAGATCAAGCCTATAATCACAGATTAGACCTGTTTATGCATCAGGTCGCATTATATATGTCGCAGCTGTACTTTTCCCGATCGCGTCCACTACTTGGGCCAAGCGATTACGTTTTGCTCTTTCTTCATTGCCGGATCCGTCCTGCTTGTTTTCATCTGGATCCGGCTCTCGGAAACGAGAAGAAAAAAGAACGCGGAGAAGCACACCTTTGTGGGCCTGTTGATGAACAAAGTGCATTTAAAGAAGCCTGGCTCTGAAAATGCCAGGATGAGTTGTTCAATTGAGTCAACCTCAACGCCAACGAAAACCTGAAAATTAAAGGAAATTAGTTAAACCAGCCACTGATTGAATTCTTCCTCGCTAGCCAATGACTAATAAATATTTTGGGTTGGGCGAAAAAAAATAAATGCTGGGCGAAAAAAAAATATTTTTTTTGGGTTGGGCGAAAAAAATGTAATCCTGGGCGAAAAAAAATGACGGCCATTATAATATAAATTTATTTATTTAGATTCGGTGGTTCACACTCAAATTGTACAAACGCTCACTCCCTATATTTTCAAATCTCAAAAATGGATCCTGCGTTGCTTAAACAGCGACAAGATTTTATGAAACAGGCGATTAAATCAATGGGGGTTGCTCAGCAAATCAAGAACGACAGGACAGAACAACAGAGTACTAGTGCCAGTGGAACGGCATTGCAGTCGGCTCCACAAAAGAAGAAGAAAAAGAAGGTTCAAGCAGCTAGTAATAATGAATTTGGTGGTGCCATTTCGAAAGAGGATAATCTGCAAAATGCGGCAAACTTCAGGCAAGCGATGAATTCAAATATCAGATAAACCTTTCAAATTTAGTATGATGGCGAAAATAGTTGATTACATGCGAAAAAAGCATCTAAATCAGCAACAGTGGGCACTTTCTTTGCGGGAAATCTTGGATGAAATGCAGGTGCATAGACAAAACAAAAGTAAAATATAGAGCCATTGGGCACAAATCACATAATAGTCCCTTAGCTAATGACTGATAATTCTTGATTTATTTTTCACAGGATTATGAAATTAATCGGAAAACCATGTTGTGGTTGCAAGAAGCACTTCCTCGGAATCCACGCTTGCAAACTGAAGAAGATGGGAAATTCAAGTTTAAACCGCCCCATCGAATCAGAAACAGAGTAACCCTCTTAGTGAGTTAAATCTTTAGTTGGCATGAACTGGATGGAATGTGGCCAATCCTTTAGGCCCTGCTCAAAAAGAATCACAGCGAAGGCAAGGGCGGCATATTGTTATCCGAATTGAATGAATGTGTGGCAAATGCAGAACTAATGATTAAGGCGCTAGGGCAGCAAATAATTTCTGTTCCGACACAAGTAGAAATTAAAAATGAGATTTTCAAATCTAAATTAATCTTTCTCCAGATAAACAAGAGGAAAGACACCGTCTATTTTTACAACGATGCCGAAACAGATTACCAACTTGACGAAGAATTTGTCCAATTGTGGAGGCTGGCCGGAGTGGAGCACCTAGACGAGAACAAAATAGAGGAGTACCTCCAGAAACACGGCCTGGAGACGGCGAGAGATTTGGCCCCCAGAAAGGCGGTTGCTGCAGCGCCGAAACGAAAGCAGCCGAGGCAAAGGGCGCAACAGCGCGTTCACAATGTCCATTTGGATGGAGTGCTTGAAGACTATGCGACGGCAGATTAAAAAAATAAACAATCACATTACATGTGTGATACGTTTGTTTTTATCTTGAGTTGCGACGAACATTATAATTTATAAGTTTATAACACAGTTCTTTTTTTGATATAAATACGTTTTTCGATTCCCGATATCATGATTATGAAGATAAATGATGTTGGGTTTTAGACGTCATGGACTTTTCACCACTCGAATGGAGTGAATTTTTCGACAGAAAGGAGATTCTGCACATCGGAGACGACAGATTTAACGTTTATATGAAGGGCTCTTCCGGGCCCTTATTCTTTCTTCTTCATGGTGGAGGATATACAGGGCAAGATTATGCTAAAAATTAACTAAGCAAGATTAATAATTAAGGCTCACTTGGGCACCTCTAGTTGTAAGCTTAATTAGACCACAATTAAATCACTGCACTATTCAATTGGGCTACCTTTGATTTAGGAAAAACTCTCTTCTAATTTGGAATGCCAATTCTTGGCACCTGATTTGCGTGGACACGGCGAAACTGAAGTCGTAGACAGCACCGACATGTCAACTGAATGTCAGATAAGGTAAATTCTGGATCCGTTGTTTCATCGGATTTTCGTCTCTAGAGACATTTGCAACATTTATCAAGAGACCTTCGCAAACCGGGAGGGCAAACCCCCGCCGATCATACTCATCGGTCACAGGTAAAAATTCCCTCTCACTCTTCCGAACTCCCGTTTTAGCATGGGTGGTGCATTGGCGGTAAACGCGCCATTCAGTCTAACCGTTGTATTTATTTTGCAATAAATAAACCAGATCAGAACGGTGCATTCGGGGAAATTGCCGAACATACTCGTTGTATCAGCAATCGACGTGGTTGAGGGATCCGCAATGGCCTCTCTCGGAATGATGCGACAGTTTCTCCGAAATAGACCTCAGCAATTCCGAACCGTCCAGAGGGCCATTGAGTGGTGCGTTAAGAGTCGCACGACTTCGAATTTGAGGGCAGCGCGAGGTAAAAAATTTTGTGCAAATATCCATCAATTCCAAACGATTTTTAAGTATCGATGCCATCTCGACTTGTCCAAATCGGAGATAACGATGAAAATGTATGTGGACTAGACTTGACACTCATATAAGGGGTTTATTTTGTTTACTCACTTTGAGGTTCTTCGGTGGCGCACGAATTTGTCAGAGACAGAGCCTCATTGGCAGGGCTGGTTCAAAGGCCTCTCCAAGCTCTTTTTGCAGTGTGATCCCGTCAAAATCATAATTCTGGCAAATGTTGATAGACTGGACAAGGAATTGCTGGTTTGAATTGGAGCAGTGGCCCTCTGAGTGAAAATTGTTTATATCTTTCTTAGACTGGGCAAATGAGGGGCCAGTTCCAAATGGAAGTACTGCCCAAAGTGGGACACGCCGTCCACGTATAAATTTGCCTTCCTTTACGTGCCACGCAACAATTTCAGGAAGATTCTCCTGAGCTTGTTTCCCAGATATTTGTACAAATAGTGAACAGGTACAAAGTGATCTTTCAGAAATATTTGTGAATTTATGCATCTGATGTATTTCCAACGGTAAAACGAACATAGATTTTCCATTGCAATTTTGGGGCTAGCAAAACTGATTTGTTTGAGTTGTGGCTACCAAAACGGACTTCCTTCTGCATTTGCATTTGTTTCCGCCAAGCCATTCATTACCTCCCTGATGACGATGAAGTCAGTCCAAACTTATAAATAAGGAATATGATCAACGCTATGAGGATGGCCACTCCGAGGGTGAGCAAACAGAGCTTTTTCTGAAAATCCAAACAAACATTACCTCAATGGGGGTGGGTTATATGGCTTAAGCTTTGTGGTTAAGCATTTATTTCATCGAAGCGGGAAACGGATAAAACTGTTAATTTCTGATGATTTAGGTGAACAATTTCAATAATCGGGTTGTTGGAAATGTGCGGAGATACATATAATCAATCAATGCGTGGTGCAGCTTGAAAGAGGCAGTTGAAGACAACTCAATTCCCTTTCTCGTTTTTATTGCCATCCGCCGGAGGTTTCCGTGTTGGACAAGAGAGGGGGAGATCAGTGTTTGGGAAAGGGGCTGAAGGCTGCTTCTAGTATCTACGGCTAATCCTATTGTTCCGAAGGAAGGCCGACAACTCTATCCGTCATGCTGATCATCCTTCAGAAAGGATTGAACGCGGAGAAAAAGACGAGACCGACGACGATGATCAGGATGAGGAGGCAAATCAGGATCATGATTTTCTTCTGAAAGGTGGAATTTAGTGGTGGGTGCCTTCTCGAGGGAACATGAAATAGGACGACCACCACCAAATTGAGAAACAACCGCACCACCAACATTGTTGTTGACAAAATTTGTACATTGAAAGAATTGCTGAAAGAAAATCTTACAAAAATGCAAATCAGAGCACGAACAGAGTGAAGCAAACGGACAAATCACATAAGCCACAAAAGCAAAGCATTTAAATCTCAGCCAGTGTAATTTTTGGGGGTCTTGTTGTTGCTAGCAGGTTGAATCTTGGATGGAGTCCTTTCGGTGAAACCACCTCCGCTTTGACGGCGGATGTTTTCGGAAACTGTCCGCACCGCTTGAGGCGCGTCCATGTGGTCGGCGTGTGGCACAGAGGTGGCGATGATGAAGTATAGTACCACGCCACCTATCAGCAGCGACAACACGATGAGCGATATGACAAGGCAGAAAATTTTCTTCTAAATTCACAACACGCGTTTGGGTAATGCAAAGCAAATTGCTCGTTAGTGCACGTGCATGCAGGACGAGACACAGTGCCACGGCAAGATCGAAGGCGCAAAATACTCACCCTTCTGGCCTTGCTCTGGTACTGAACCGCCTTCTTGGTGTCGGCAACCGCTCTGTCCACAAACTCTTTTGCATGCTCCACATTGTATTCTATCCTGTCCACCATTTCTCCCTAAAATGTGGCCGATTTGAGGTGTTTTTTTGGAGTAACTGGACCAACCTGGGATTCCACCAACATTGCCATGTCCATGAACCTGAGTAAATAATTCAATTTTGAAGCAATATCAAACGGTGCTTACATGTCATGCAACTCCCGAATGCTGCTTTCCAGCCGCATAATGTCATTATGTCTCGCCTCAATGTCGGCCAGCGTTTGTTTGGCCTGTTGTGTGTCCGTGATGATGCCTTGCGTGAACACTCCAGGATTTCCAGACTCGATCATTTCCTCGAGGTCTTCATCGCCAACTTTTTTACCCGCTAAAAAGTGATCCATTTCCTCCTGCGCGCAAAAGATGGCACTGACCAATGTCGAGTTGTCTTTGAATCCGTCCCTTGCACCTTTCTCTGTAGTCCGTTTGAGTTTTGTTGTAATCCGTCATCACTTCAACAAATTTCCTCGACAATGTCGCATGCTGCGTCTTCCGGATCCGCAAATCCGCACTCGCCTGTCCTCCACTCTCGTCGTGCTCAATGTTGTTTTCAATGACTAAATTCCATCCAAAAAAAATTGTGCAACAAAGTAACAAACGTTTCAGTTTGCCGCGCACTTTATTCGCAGTTTTCTTTATTTCTGCCATCAATTCGTCCAATTCTTCCTTTGTTTCTGAAAAACAAAGTCACCAGCCCTCAGTGACAACCCAGGAGTTACTTGGATCGTTGACCGGATTGGAGAGAATGGCCGAATGCTTCTTCTTTACCTCCTCCACATTGGACGCAATCAGGTCAATGCTTCCGCGGATCTCCTCCACTTGCTCAAAGAATTCCTCCATAAATTGGCTCTGACTGGCCTCCAATGCGGCCACATCTTCATGCTCCTCCTCTGACTGGGCCTGGGGAAATATAATAATCATTAAAGTTCTCAGAATTTAATCTGCCCAAGTTATGGCCGACAAATTCCCTGGCGCCGAAACGATCGGCAGTACGTGGTGGGCTTACCGCTTTTAGGGCTCCGAGGCGGTCCTTCATATTTTACAATACTTTGCTGTCGCGTTAAATTTGGTGAAAGAGATCCGTCTGCAGTTTTGCACCGAAGAGAAATTGGATAAACAAAATAAATAAAGCTCAGTCGAATCAAATTATTTATGTAGGTTGCAGAGAAACCAGGAGTGAATCAATCATGCGCCCGCATCATTTTCCACGTGTGCATAAGATGCTAAAAATTGTATAAATTAGTTTCTGATGGTCAAAATGTTTGATTAAAAACCTTATGTATGTTCCCTTAACCTAATGCTAAAATAACGTAGCGCCACACAGGCACACAGCACCACCACATATGCGTAGGTACTTATGCGTCAAAGAATGAATGTGAAATGTGATGGACTGATGGATATGGAAGAACCTTCTCTTTTTCTGTTCCCTCCACTCTACTGTCACCACACTTCCCTCTCCTTTTCATTTTTTTAAAGTCTCAACTCCCACTCAAAATTAAATTCCATAAAAGGAAAAAGAAAAAAGATCCTTGATATGGTATCTTTATATTTATATACTAGGACCCATCATTTTTCGGCGTAAGGATGGGGCCGCAGACCAAAATAAGGCCGATTTGACCATTCTGAACAATTATGACCTGTCAAATATAGATGAAAAAATTTGGTAGCTTTTTCTACCATTTTTGGTAGCGAATTAACCTTATCTGATTAAATGATTATTAATTAATATCTACATAAGTGTCTAATTAATAATTATTTAACTCTTAATGGGAATTCGATGAGCAATGAGTTGTCGAAAACAAATTAAATGTACGAATTTTGAATCGGATAACCGATAACGAGGAAAATTTTCAAAATGTGAACGTTTGATGGGCTAAGAATCATTGCTGGCTATCGAAAGGTGGCTTCATCTCACCCACCGCTCATCAAATGTGTGGCTTCTCTCCCGTTTTGGATAGGCCTAGCCCCCCTCCCCTTTCGCGTTAGTCGATCGCGAACGGCTCGCTTAGCCCTCCTCCGTGGGAGTGTGGGCGGGAAACGCGTAAGCAAACAATAATCACCGCACCACTCGCTGCTCATATGGTTGGTCCGTTTTAATAAAATTGTACGAGTTTATTCAATTGGGCTATTGCGAAATTAGCGGGGGAAGAGGAATAAGGATAAAGTTGACACTTTATTTCAAATGGAAGAGCAAAACTACGAATTAAAATGAATGGAAAGTGTTGCCGTGGGAAAAGATTCGGGAATGAGGAATCGCGAGAATGAGATGGCGGAATGCGGGCAAAGAAGGCCATTTACATTACCCACATTGTTGGGTGCACGCGGCGGTAGGTTTGCGATTAGCAAAGGGAACAAACACAGCACAGCACATTGGAGGTGCAAACACAAGGAAGGGGATATGTGTAATATGCATGCTGTCACAGCCGCGGAAGGCGGAAAATGTGCTGTTAAATGAATGACCCACACCCACGAGGAGGGTCGTAAAAGGGAAACAAGGGGCGGATGAATGGATGGGATGAGCGGAGCGCCGACAAGAAGATGGCGCCATTTCGCGGTCGCCCATTATATTAGCCTAGGCTCTTCTCCGCCACGGCACGCCTAGACGCCGGCACTAAGCCCACTTCCACCAGAGGACGCGAATAAATCCATCGGTGCTGGCTGGCCGATGCCCGCGGCTGTCCTTAATCTCGCCAACAACGGCCATTTGGCATTCAACGACTTTTCGATGCACTGGCTGGATGGCAAAATCGATAGGGAGCGAGGGGTGGAGGACATGAAAGGGAGAGAATGGACGAGGAGGGAAGGGAAGGCGCATTCATTCATCCGTCCCCGCTATCTCGCCGCTGTCACTCGGCAGCAGCGCCGTCGTCTGCCAAAGCAAATGCCATGCTCTTCTCGCTCGAATGGGCACAGGCCGAGAGGGATTGAACAACTTGGATGCACGCAGAATGGCGCAAGAAGGGGCACTGGCTGGGTAAGGAGCAAAAGCGGAGGGGTGGCAGAGGGGCGCCCGTGGCCATTTAGTTTCTCTCCACTCGTTGCTGGTGGCTGACAGCAGCACCGGCGGCGGCCAGTTCCTTCCCTCTTCACCCCTGACAATGGAAGAATGGCGGATGCGGGTGGTGGGAGAAGTGGCGGAGGATGGGAGGCGGGGGAGCAGGTGCATCCAATGGGCCACCAAATTTATGCACTCGTCCGCAATTTTGCGGATGGAAAGGTGGAGGCGGGTGGAAATAGAGGCGGAGGGTGGGGCACAACAATACAGCGGAGTGGCCAAGTGGGTCAACAGTGTGGAAATGAACGTGAGGGAAAGTAAAATTAAAAAATCCATATGTACAGGACGGTATCGGTCTGCTAATTGGGCTTCGGCACTTATGTATGTAGCTCCCCAATCCCCGATTTGACGCGCCCGATCGGGCACTTCCGGCACCCGTTGTTTCGCCCACGCCCATAAATTCTCGCCTTTCCACACTGGCGGCGGCTATCTGCGCGGCTAATCTGATCCCCTGCCCTTCATCATATCCATCCATTAGGTGTGTGCCCTTCAGCAGCAGTGGCAGCAGCAGTTCATTAGCTCCCCGTCCCTTATTTCACCGCCGCTTTCACTTTCTTCCATCTTCCAAAAATGCTGCTCGCTTTCTCCGCGCCAAAATGTCTCCTTTTGCTGGTCGCCTGTCTGCTCTCCATCGCCACTGCCAGACCCCCGCATCCTGATCCGGACAGCAGATGGAGACATCGTGTGACCAAACGATTTGGTATGCGTATCACATTCGTTCCCAATCCTTTTGCCGTCAGTTCTGCACACTCAACGCTGGGACCGTTGCAAACTGACTTGGGCATTCAGAGATCCATTTTGGCTGTTCCCCTCCGAAGACCAATTCACCCGAGCAAAGTACGAATCCGGCCACATCCCCTTTTTTGGGACAAAACTGCTCTTTAAATAGGCGCGTCATTGCAGACGCGATGGGAAACTGGGAACAGGCGGGCAAGTTGCTGCTCCGGCTCACCGATCTGTCGCCCAAGTCGCGTTTGTCCCCACTGAATTCCCACCGAATGGCCGACATAGACATCTTCTTCGCCGAGTCCACACACGGAGACGCCGAGAGTTTTGACGGGCGGGGAGGACTGATTGCTCACTCGGCATATCCTCCGCTGGGAATTGTCCACTTTGGTATGTGCATTAGTTGGAGGAGGCAAAAACAATGCCTCTTTTCTCAAATATGTAAGCTGGTTGGCTTTTTTCGATGCTAGCGAACGCTGGTCGTTGGCCGGAGCAACGAAAATATCAACTGTGACGGCGACGAATTCACCAGAGGGCAACGGGGGCACGCTGGATCTGCGTTATGTGGCATTGCACGAGATTGGACACGCGCTCGGGTTGAGGCATTCTGCCTACAGAAACTCGGTGATGAACCGCTACTACAGGTCAAAAGCGAAGATGGCGATGCGATGTGTCATTCTTTCCACATTTCAGAGAAAACTTAACGGATGGGAGCATTAGCAGCAAGGAAGGGGGCTATTGGCTGACTAAAGATGACGAGGCGGCAATTGAGGAACTATTCGTTGAAAGATGTCAGGGAAAAAAGTGGAGAGGAAGGCGGGGCAGAATGTGGTGGAAATGAACCTTTGAGGGGGAGTTGGATTGGTCCATTGGTAGCTTTAACTGTTACGCGAGATGATATATAAAATAGGAGTTATTGTTAAATATTAAATGACTATGTGGGGAGGGGAAGGCCCACTCATTGCTGGTTTGTTTTCCTGTCAAACACTCAATTCGACAGCCCTCTTTGTGTTCTCCACAACGACAGTCCGTAGCAGATGGAGGCCAGTGCCTGCGTAATCTGCAACGATAAAATGGTTTTCACGTAGGTCCGTATTTATTTGTTTCTTTACCGCAACTACGAGGATCCTGTTGCGCCATCCGTCTTTCCCTATGTTTTTGGCGGGAAGGAACTGATGGTGGCTGAAGTCGCCGCTCTGCATTTTTGCAAAATCGATGATCAGAACGATGGCGAAAATCAGGCAGATGATCATGGCGATGGCGTTGAAGGCGAGTTCCTGCATTAATGTTGAGGATCAATTGGATTGACGCTGATGCGACAGACCAGACTGGAAAGGGGCAATTTTTGCCGAACGGTCTGCAGAAAGAAGCGCACGAGAAGTGTGGCCAAAGAAAGGAGCCCCAAAACAATGGCACACACGAATATCTGAAAGGGGACTTATGGAATGGACTTTTAATTGCATTCCTAACCAAAGTGTAAGGCCACCACAGCATTCGGCCATCAATAAGGAACAGGACTGAGATTATGGCACAAAGCTGAAATTCGCGGTTGAGCGCACCGCAAAAGGCACTCACCATTTGGAGCCACTTGAGAATGGCCAACTTCGTCGTGCACAATTTGTAGATTAGTTCAGCCATGGCGGTGCGGTCAATGTTCGGAGCTTTATATTTTATCTGTCCTCCTTTATCTCTTCCTCCCGTATCTTGTTTAGGGGAAACCAGAGCTAAAAAAATTGGGAAAAATGATCGGCAATCAAAATCAATGGTGTCAAAATGGATGGTGGGAAATGGGGTGTGTATTGCTGGGCCCAGAAAGCACCTCTGACAGCAGATTGAGCCGCAAGAAAATAAACAATTTGGGAGGATTGAGTGGAGCCGACTGGTGAGGAGGGAATTGCTGTCAGGGGGCAAGTTAACCTCCTTCCCTACGGCCCAGCTGCTGGCGTTCGCCCACACTCGCCACTACTTTTGCCCTCGCCTAACCCCATATCCTCGACCTGTCTCCACCTTCTTTCTCTAACTCCCATCACTGTTGCCATCGGCCAAAATCAAAGGCAGGAATGAAGGGGATATGATCGAATTGAACACATGCTTGGCAGAACCGGAGTCAGATCTCAGCATTTTTGTCGTAGAAAAGAATGGGCTCATCATTTGAGTGATCGATCAAGGGATTCACCAAAGTAGCTCCGATGGAACAGTTTATCCAATCCGTTTAGACAACTTGAGTGGCGACAATACAGAAACAGAATCAATTCTTGGCCAAGATTTAGAGAGCAAAAATGAAACGGAAAGGCGGATGAGAACACGTTTTCCGTCCTCGGCGCAGCGAGCTAGTACTGCTCTTCTGTCTCACGAACGCATCTAGCCACCTTTGTTTAAGAAATGAAAGCAAATAATTGTCAATAGTTTTTTAAATCACCTGTCTTCTGTACTCTATGGGATTTTCTCGGTATAATTTCTATAAAACCTAGATTGTTTAAAAATCAACAAAAAAATACTTACAGCTGCGTCAACATTCGCGGGACCTAAAAAATGGGGAAATTATTGCCATCCTAAGAAAGAAAATTACTGTCAAAATTTGGATCGGAGAGCATGGAAATCACAGATATTAGAATCGTTTCAACTGTGTGAACGGGTAACCAGCGTTCGTTGGCCTTTTCATATCCAAAGCGATCATCTCCGGGTTCTGGTCAATGATTTTGATGTTATTGACTCTGAAGCAGAGAACAAACCGTGGAGAATCGATATGCACACATTCCCATCCCGGTCGACTAAAACTTGTCATTTCGAATAATCAGCCGCCACTTACTGTTCGGATGGACTATCCTCGAAATGAATCGCATTGTTGGAGGTCGAAGCGGGTAATCCTTTGGAAAAAGAAGTTCTGCCTTGAAATTGCCTCCCTCGCTGCAATGCGACAATATTTTTATGCACAATGGGCAAAAAACATACTACGGCGAATTTGGCGGTCCCATGATGAACACTTGCCACTTGTAGAGCTGGAAACGAGAACCAATTTCGAACAGTTAGATTGCCCAGTGCCCACATTGCTGTCGTCTACGAGGCCTGCACTGAATCCATCAACAGGATTTCGAGTCAGATCATTTAGCTGCTTTTGTAATAACAGACGCGATTGCTCGGAAGACATTTTAAGGAAATCAAATACTTATTAAATCAACAAACCACCTAGGTATAAGCTATAACAATACAATACCTAGGTACATTTATTTTTTACATATGCCTACCCAAAAAACAATTTTTTAAACATAGGTACTTCATAGCTACATACTACGTATGTAGTATGCGGATCTTGGATAAAAAATAATAGTGAGAGAGCTATAGCCTATAGGTAGGTACCCTAAAAGGCTAAAAGTAAGCAAAAATAGCAAATAAAGTCCTGCACCAAGAAAATGTTATGACTTATGAGTTATGATTGACTTTTAAAATGGCTGAAGACGAAAACTGAATCTGACGTGATTTTTGCGGATAAATGCACTGTTTCTAAAATTTTGACGCATTCAGAATAATGAATGAATGAATGATACCAGATGACTGGGTGGATGAGACTACCTTGGAACTTTTCAACAGCGCTAACACGTGAGTGTTGGATATTGTTATATTCTCGGAAAAGTGAATAAATTTTCAGATATTATGCACTGCTTTTACCAAGCCTTATACCGGTAGGCAATTTTAGCAATTACTATATTATTTCAACAAATGCTGTCGCCAAAGGTTGTGATCCTCTACTTTGTTCTCATCGAGATCGGACTCGAATTCTTTATAAACAATTGATCGCAATCAGTAACCAACCAATCTTCACAAATTTTTGTAAATAGATTTGTAATCATTACTTTGGACACGAATATGGGGCAACAATTTTATCTAAAATGACCGTAAAGGATAAAGTGAATAAGGCAACAATTGCTAAACAATGATCATTCCTGGACAGTGTTATTTCTACTTTAAAATGCAACCCACATATTCGAAAAGAGATCCCAAGCTATACGCTTAGCAAGACACCCCATCATTTGTCTAAACTTTCTTTAAATAATAATTTTTCGGAGTTTCTTCACCTCAAAATCGGTTCCTGGCTTTGAAATAGACCATTCACCGAAGGCGTCTTTCAGTTTTTCAGCGGGACTGGGTGTTCGTACTTTCGCAAGGTAATCTTCCAATTGTCCGCTCGCTGCGAGTAGCAGTCCCAAAAATGGAGCGCTGGGCTTCAGTGGGGATGAGAGAAATTCTGGGTGGAATTGGACGCCAACGAAATAAGGGTGACCTAAAATGGGATCTGAGCACTGCGCATTCACAATTGCATTACTGACTGTTCTGCAACATCTCGGCCATCTCCATCCGGATTGCGGTCCCGTGAACGCCATCGCCTCCGCGCTCACAAATACGCTGGATTTTCGCAAGCAACTGATCCTTTAATTTCAGTTATCGTTTCTTTTGTGGACCGACATCTTCTCATATACATACCAAGTTTTCGGCCGTATCTTGCTCCGCCAGACCCAACAATGATGCAGAAGATTTTGTGCGTAGTTGTGCATTTGAAAAGGAATCTTTGGTTTCATCCACGCCCATTCCTTGAATGGAAGTGTCTTTCGACCACCGTTGCATAATATACCCGTACTCACCAACAAAAACGAGGCCATTTCTGCTCAATTCCGGAACAATCGAAGGGTTGACCTAAATGGAATTGCTAGCAATGTTTAAATTCTGAAGCACTTCATAACGATGGCGATGCCTTTCATCAACGGAGGACTGACTGTTGTAGAGCTTTTCTGAAAAAAAACAACAAACAGTGATAGGTAAGAGGAGCCTCCGTTTGCTGACTGACTCAAAACGGAATCCTTCACCAGGAAGACGGTGGTCCTCCTACCAAGCCGCATCGAAGCCCCCATGCCGTACTTCTCACCTGCATGTTCGGGCATATCAATAACCACCTTTGAAGAAAGAAAATGGCAATTTTTGCATTCGGAGCAAACACCTGTTGTTTTGTTGATAAATCCGGGCTGAATTCAGTGGAATTGGCGCCGTCAATTTTACAAACATTACGGGCAAATTCAATAGCCGCGCACTGCAGGCCCAAGCAAATCCCTAGAACAAGAAGGCATTGAAACATTAGTTTCTAAAATAGTTGCGTCCAACCCAGAAATGGGATTTTGTTTTCCCTCGCATATCTGCACGCCTCTATCTTGCCTTCCACGCCGCGGTCGCCAAACCCTGTTGTGGTCAAATGGGCCAATAACGAGGAGAGATAAAAAGAAAACCTCCGGGAACAAGAATTGCACTGGGAAAATTTTCAAATTAAAAAGGCACAAGTCCGCACTCACTGGCACTCTTTCAGCGATTGCCAAGCAGCGTCATGCTTTTCAACGCTCCGTCCGTTTTTCACCGGTTCCAGATACTCGGAATTGATGAAACGAATGTCCACCTTGCGCGATGCAAATACTGCCGCGTGCCGAAGTGCTTTTATCACCGAAGCATAGGCATCCGTGAAGACTATTTCGCTGTCTACGTTGACGTACTTAGCGACCAGAGCAACGCGCACTTCCTCTTTTGGCAGATCATTGCTGAAAACACGTGGAAAACATCGCTGGTGGATTATTGTTCACTATTCGGCGAGCTTGCGCCATCGGGCTATCATGAACTCAGTTCTCTCATGCGACTGGATCACGCTCAGTTGGAGCTGTTTGCGCACCAGATTCAGAACGTTCTGTTCGGAAAGTGAATCAATCTAATATTTCTCAAGTCGCAGCACCTGTTCATGAAGCAACAGAGGAACTTTGTAAATATTCGAACAGTCACACACGTCGATTATTTCGTTTGGCTCCAGCTGGGAAAATTGGGCTATTTTGGAGCGCAATGCGTCTGTTAAAGGTTTTGAAGAACGACACATCAAAATGTCGGGCACGAGGCCAGTTTCACGGAGACTTCGGAGACCATTCTGAGCTGGCTTTGTCTTTATCTCGCCAGTTCCCTGAAATACCACCGAACATGAGCTTAAGCCGCCACAGGCCATTCCTACTTCGTGCAACAACTTGGTGACGTGGACTGTCATGAAGCGATTGATTGCCTTTCGATTGAATGCTTGACTGAATGCCTGATGAAAAAGTTCATCACTTTACTTTCTGCCAAACAAATTTACATTTGTGTACGGCATCCCTTCAATGTCGCCGATGGTCCCACCGAGCTAAACACTCAATGAATGATTACTTTGCTTGTCGAAAATCGCAATAAACCTACCTCAACAATACAAATATGTGGAGTTTCGTTGCTGCCATCCACCTTTGGAGGAAATTTTAGAATTTAGTCAAATTCTGCTGCATACAGGGATTCTGGAGACACGCTCAACCCATTCAATGATGGCATCTGTGATATGCGGCACTGTCTTGACGGTCTGAAAAAAGGTAAAACCGCCGCATAGGCCCCGTTAGAACCTTTCCCAGATAATCGCCACGTCTCTCTCTTTCGATGACCTTCTGGAATATCTTCCCAGTCGTGATATTATTGTCTCGACTCAGCCGTATCTCCAAAAACCGTTCGTAATTCCCGAGATCCAGGTCAACTTCTCCGCCATCATCCAACACAAACACTTCACCTGGAACGAAGCTTTTAGGGCCAAATGTTGGGTTCAGTCGAAAACCGTGCTCAAACGGCGAGAAAGTACCCGCGTCCACATTGATGTAGGGGTCAATTTTAATGGCAGTCACCCTATAGCCATTTGCTTTCAACAGGACCCCGATGCTGGACGAGATAATTCCCTTGCCGACGCCACTCATTACTCCCCCAGTAACCAAAATCAGCTTTACGGGCACATTTGAATCTGTTGAATTATCCATTCTGAGAATGGTAAAAAGCTGAATTAAATATGTAAAATCAAAAGCTGAAATTTAGATGTCCGTTAAGTAAGAGGTATTTCCCGATACCACAATTGCAAATAAAAATGGTGGAAAAAAACAATATTTTATTCAAGTGCCTATTCCTTATTCAAATTCTTTGTTGTTAGCGTTGTACTGTTGGAACTTTTCATTCAGACTCTCCTCCGAGAATCGATATTTGTAAGTAGCTGGCGCAGTGGACCAGGCATCCACCTTTGTGGGCAAAACCCTGTTGAAAAAACAGATCAAATGACAAACCAAATTGAGGGTTACCTCCCATAGAAGTCCAAGAAAACTTTTGGCTCCACCTCATCGTAAATAGAGTGCGATTGCCGTTCCAGTTTGACCCGTTCCATGAGCGGCCTGTACATTTCGAACTGTGGGTCAAGGCACAGTTCCAGCGGTGCTCGCTCCAAATGAACAGAAGTCGGGTCAATGTTGTACTTTTGGACCCACTTCCGTGCCAAATGCTTCTGAAATGAACGCTGGGTTAATGATAGAGAGATTAATTGGGGTCGTCAACTTGTAGGGGTGGAAGTGGGAACGAGTCAGGAATTGTGATGGTGGACATCTTATTCTGGTTTTGCGTGAACTTCTTCTCCTCGTGCCTGTGTATCAATACCCAGTCCGATCTGTTCGTGTTGGCCTCAAACTCGTAAACGCCCAAATTTCTGCCTCGCAGCGTGTACTCCGCCCACAATCGGCCGCCCTGCAGCCAGCGATCCATGTTGGGTCGTGCCTGGATTGGATCAATCCAAAGTTTGGTTCGAAGGGTGGCACCTTGACTATCTTCAGGTACGACGGCTCGTTTGGCCATTTCCTCATCCACTCCGTTTTCGTTACGTACCTACCGGAGCCCATCTCTCTCAACTGGCACACGATCTCCCATAAAAACTTTCCTTCGCTGGCAAAATCACGAATTCCGACGAATCGAAGTGACATCTGTCACACAAAAAGTAATATAAATAAGAAATTTAAAGTGAATGCTTGAATGTAAAAAAACCCAAAAATAATTGCGTCTGAAAGCTTTAAAAAATTAAATGGATACATTTTCTTTTTTATTTAATTGTAAAAAGAACAAATTTTTGATGGATGGATCAAAATGGACATTGTGCATCAGCTTGTCTTGTGGAACAAACTTTAATGACATAGGGAAGGAAAAGTAGAAAAGTGAGCGAAATGTGGGAACAACATCAAAATAGAGGCGCTTTTGCAGACACAGGCAAAGAAAGGGAGATCGATGTTTGTGGTACAATTCGGTAAATCTCCGTTCGATCGTCCCTATCAGTAAATTATTCGAAAATACCCGTTATAATCAAAATTGGTAAGTGGATGTTTGTAGCAATTCAGTCCGCATTATATATACAAGAAAGCAGATATTGGAGGTTGTCAAATAAACGAATCGACGAAATGGGGGCTCTTGTCCTCACAGATTAGTGGAGAAATTCCGCATTTTGTCCTGCCCAGAGTCGTTCTTCTGATGCGACGCTGAGCCGTTGGACTGCTGTTGGAGCGAATGTTTTTCGACAGTGCTGCTGCTGACACTCCGACGCGGAGTCCCGGCGCATGAAGTATTTCCGCTTGCCTCCTCCAGCTGGGAAGGGTCCCCTGTCTCTCCATTTTCCCCCTCTTCGCCGCCATTTTTGCTGTTGAAATCCGCCAACTCCTTCGCTTGACGTTCATGCAGTTGTGCCAGTTGCCTCTCTCGGCTGCGTTCAAACTGAGCTTTTTCCTCATTCATCTGAATGAATGGATGAATGAGGAATAGAGGAGTATGGAAAAATCGAGACCTTTTGCTTCAGGACAGCCAGACGCAGACTGATGCGATCCTGAAGTTGAACCCGATCCCGCTCCACGTGCGCAGCCAGATCCAATTTCTGTTTCTCCTGGTAATCCGTCAACATGCTCAGTTCCTTGTTCAATTTTTCGGTCAACTGTCGCAGATCTTCTTCTTGCTGGGAATCAAGTTTGAACTAAAATTGAAGTTGGATTAACATTGCGATATGGCGCAATTTTATTACCGTTTGCTCAGTGATCATTTTCTCAATCGTCGATTCGTACTGGTCCGCCAGTGCCGCAATCTTTCTGTTCTGCTCTTCCTTCAGCCTGTTCAGCAACTCCTTGTGCTCCTCCCTCGGTGTCATTTGCAGCATGTGAGCCTGGTAGGCCTTGAACTGTCTCGTCTGAATTTTCACCGCCTGCCGAAATTGCTTCCTGATAATCGCCTCTTTTGCCTGGTAGACAAAAATGACCGAATTTTACGCGACCGAAATCGAAACCCTCAATTCCCTCGGCTGCTGTTTTGACTGCATGGCATGCTCCTTCGTCTTATCCTCCAAAGCCCGTCTGTTGTAGTCCCTCTGGCTGTTCAGCTCCAACTCATGTTGAATCTCCAGGTGGCGCTTCTTCAGCTGCTCTATTGTCTGGAAGTGCACTATCTCCTGTTCCCGCGCCTGCTCGTGATGCTTCAGCAAAAGTGCATGGAGAGTCTCAATCTGCCGTCCCCGGATGTTCAGTTCCTTTTTGAGGCATGGAGTTATGCCTTTAGTCCTGACTTGCTCACATTATTGACAAGCTGATTCTCCAGGGAGTGGTATCGCATCAACTGCTGCCTTTGCAATTCCCTCAACTGCGACCGCAGCAGCACATTCTGGTCCTCCACGTATTTATGTTCCGCCTGCTGTCTGATTTCCGCCAATTTTGCCCTCGCCGACTTCAAGGCCGAGTCGTAGTTGGCCCTGGTGAGTCCTTGCTCCTTCAAATCCTAAACGTGGCTATTGTGTCGTCAATTCCACAGTGAATTTTCAAAGTTTGACCGTTTTGAATCTCTCCTTGTTGAATTTGTACTCTTTTTTCTGACACGCAGAATAAGTCTTCACATCGTGTTTGAGGTGCGACTCCTTGTTTTTGCGGACTTTTCGCAGCTCATCCTCATTCTCGCGAATCTTCCGCTCCAGTTCCAACTGCAGCTGAGATTTGACTTTTGCCAACTCCTTCTGACAATTCTGGTAGAGCTGCTCGTATTCCCGGTCCAACTTTTGGCGAGAATTTTCCGCTTCTATCGTGCATCGCTCTTCCAGCTGGAAATTATCCCACCAAATCCCCAATTGTTCATTGTTTCCACACCTGCTTCAATTCCTTGTGGTGCTGCTGGCGCAACCTTTTGTAGCCGCACATCTGCTCGTACAAATTGTTCTCCGCCTGGTACTCTTGCATCTCCCTTGCTATGATCTTTGTTGTTCGCAGCGTTGAGAACTTCGATCGGCGCAACGTGTTGATCTCTTCCTTCACTTGTTGCTGATCCAGCACTATGGAAAAGGATTGCGGCGAAACGCCCAGCGGGCCGCTATCATTCACGGAAGACGGAAACGAATCGCCTCCATTGAGGCTGATGACCGTTTTGTTTTTCGTCAGTGACAGGGCACAATTCGCCTGATCAGACTGCTTCAGAAGATTGTCGTCATCGGAAACGGCATGGTGATCCTGATCCTAAATAGTACCATTGAGTCAAATCAAAATCCAATCCATTGGAACAACCTCTGGCTGGACTTCCACACTGCACGTCTCCGAATGCCCGTTCTCCGCCCCGTCCTCCAGACAAACAAGTTTGCGCAACTTCCCATACTGTGATTGGTCCTGTTCTTTGACCGCATCTTTCATTCTGTTTATCAGTTCCAATATAACGTTCGGTGGCCGCTCGTTGGATACAAACGGATGCTAAAAATCCAATTTTTTTAAAATTAATCTCGATGGTTTTGATATTGCTCGCCGTCAAACAGGCATTAGTCGACAATCTTTGTTGTGGATCTTTTCTCAGACACTGCTCAATAAACGAATGAAAATGCTCCGACCAAAGGGGCAAATCTGATTCAGGGTTGATCTGCAGTGAAGGCGGATCATTTTGGGCAATGTGGTACATTGCTGAATATGCCTAGAAAACGACTGTAGGCGATATATGTATCTCTAAAAAACAAACATTCATGTCCAGCAAAGGTGGCCTCAGTTCGGCTGAAAAGTAAAAAAATATTCAATAAAGCGCATAGCATTTTACAAACCAAGTTCAATGCAAGTTATTCCAAACGACCAAATGTCCGCCCTCTCATCATAGATCCCAGAGTCCTGGGCAAGAATGACTTCCGGGGCCATCCTGGATTATAGTTCCTTTTTGTCGGCTTCAAAACCTCTCTTACCAATAAGGACTGCCAACAAAGGTTTGCGCAGGTGAGGAGAGAGATGCGCTCCCCAGATCGGCTAGTTTTACTCTGCCATCGTCAGTCAACAGTATGTTGCCTGCCTTGATGTCCCTGTGGATCCTCCTCAAGCTATGCAAATGAGCAATTCCCCTCAAGGTATGCTCGCAAATGGTCGCTATTTCAACTTCCAAAAACGGTTTTTTGTAGACCTAAGCAAAATCATCATCATCATCAAGTGTATTAAATATAAACCTACTTTCAGTATGTCGGCCGCGGATCCAACACAGTACTCCATTACGAGCCTAATAAATTCTATTTTTAGACAAGTTCTAGTTTGGATCACCAGCATGTTTGCTCCTTCAGGAATGATGCTTTGTAGCAAACTATGTTCGGATGCCGAAGTGATTTGAGGAAGCGAACTTCCCGGACAATGTCATTCCACTTATCCGCCGATTGTTTGCCAGAAAAGTTCATTTTCTTGATTGCAACTGGCTCTCTAGTTTCTTTATCAAGAGCCTAAATAAGTCCTCTCGGCAAAAAAGTGTAAAATTCGCCTACGTAAAATACAGCTCCAAAAGCACCATGTCCAATTTCTCGTAGATCTTCATATCGCTGCTCTGGATCTTTGGTTAAAAATAATTCGGCAACTTCCGGATCCTTAAGATTTCCCGGCTTTAGCCTAGCGCTTGAAGATGGCATTTATCTGTATTTCTCACTAAAGAAGTATTAAGTATTTTCTATTTTGTACTGCATCACTAAGTTCCAACTTCCAATTAGGCGCAGGCGTACTAGGCGGTAGGCGTGCATTATTTTGTATTGGCATAGCATCCTTATTAAAAACATGGTAATTTTTGAATTTCCAAGTGTCCTATTTTCATTTTTCACTCACGTCTCAGTCTATTTAAGCATTAAGTAGCGATATGTGTGATAACCTGATAAGTGATAACATTCAATAATCAATAATCGTAATTCATACTTGATAAGTCATAACTAACGGAAAAATGTTTTAAGGAAAATAGCTACTACTTGTTGCTCGATTACTCATACTAGTAGGTAATTAATCATAAGTTAACCAGTTTTTTTTGGGAAATTTTAACCCTAATTTTGTGGTCATCGTGTCCCACCCCTAGTTTCAGTCGGCCTGCTTTCTCCGTCTCAATGTGGTGTGGCCAATCAATTTCCAGTCTCCCCTCCCATCGATTTGCTCATCCTTTCATCCTTTGTGCTCCGATTTATGCCCCCTTCCTCCCAATGTTCGGCCATCCCATTTCCTTTCCCCACTTCCTTTAGTACATTAGTACGGTTGAATTTCTCCGCCGTCCACTGGTCGTCCATCTGCTGATTTGGCCTCCTCCCACGAGACGTAATTTGTCGTGCAAATATTTGTCTTCGCCAAACGATCGTTCTGCTGCCCCCCGAGCAACAGCAGCAGAAGTGCCAATGGACTGACCATTGGCATCGGCAGTGCGATGATGACCCATTGGGACTGCTGCTGCTGCTGGGTCTCCTCTGTTGCTTATCTTCTCCTCTCCAATGGGCGGGCAATGGTCATCCAGTCATCCACTCCCTCTCTCCTGCCCATTCCACTGAATGCCACACAATCCCCATTCCACTCCCTCCCCCGGTGCCTTCACTTCCGTTTCCCGGGATTCTCCACCCAACTTTTTCACGCTCGCATAATTTTCACTCCGTGTCCATTCATTTGGACGCTCAAAAGTCTGCCTGCCACCGCCAAATTCGGCTGGCCCCATCCATTTGCTGCATATTTTTGCATTTACATATGTACTTTTTTGTGCGGCAACGCACGAGTGAACAGGAAAAAGAGAGACAAACCACATCCACATTGGCTCTAATTCATTTCTTTATTCACCTTCCATTTTTCATTTTTACAGCGCCTCAGATATACGAAAAACGGATAGTGACGCAATAAAATGGCGTTTATGCAAAATGCGCGGGAATGTGAGTGCTGTTGTTGTGGCTATTGGATTTCCCATTGCCCGCCAATCCATTTGGGGAGGAGTGTTTTTGTCTCCATCGCTCGCGACAAGGCGCCGAATTTAATGGTGCGGCAAGGGTGTTTTCCGCGCAATATTCCTTCGCCAGTCCACTAAATCTGTCCGTTCCCCCATTTCCATTGACCATTTTTGTGCCCACATTCCTCAATTGATCAGTTTTATTGGAGTTAGTTCAGAACCGACCAGCGATGGACGAATACTCGGATTACTACGAAGAGCCAACTCTTCCACGGTCATTTAGCACGCAAGGCAAGTACCACTCACTACACAGAGCCACTCCATTGGAAGATTAGCTGATTCGATCCCTCCTTGGCTGAGGCCATTCCCCTCTTTTGACCTTTGAGACGGCCGCCTTTTGGCAAAGAAATGTTTGCGACCGAGATTAGCCATTGTGGCGTTGAATGTTCAAAACACTCAGGGGAGGGACGGTGCAGGTCCTCCACTCACTCGCGACTCGCTCACTTCCGCCCAATCGCCTGTCCATTCGCACCTGTTGTGGCGAGGAACAGTGCAAACACAGGCGATGGGAATGGGCCGAGGGACGAGGAAAAGGGAACATAATAACGGGCGAAAGGGGTTCAACGGCAACAGGCACATACATTATTGGCCGCGATCCTCTCCTTCAACCCAAGGCACATTCCCCGTTCCCAAATTATACTTCCCAGGGCGCGTGTTCTTGCGCTCCACTGCCCCCACAGAGCGTCGGCCCTTTGTCGGCGAGTGATGAACCCCCAATCAAGTGGCAACCGAATGACCTACCGGAGTGGAGGAGATTGATTCCCCGTTTCAGGGCAACCGCAGTGCTCTCTCCTCCGGCAACAGGAGCGCTCTGGACAGCCGCACTTGAACGGCAGCCACAGGTCAGTCAGTCGGCGAACAACAACCCACCGGGCTCCCCAGAACCAATGTTCCCACCCGCCGGTCCCTTCCCCCTTCCGGGCACTTTCCCACATTCGCCATTAATAATTGTGGCACTTGCCGGCAAATTGGTCAAATTGATTGGGGAGCGAGTCCGGCGGCAAAACACCCTCGCGGGATTACACACTAAGGAAATCCTCTCGCCGGGAATGAATCTGTCCGGCCGAGGGAAGGAAGGAGGTGGGCGCTGGACACGGGAATGGGTAAATGCAAAAGCAACGGCACCACCAACACAGAGAGGGGGGGGGCACTCCTCGTTCCGCACATTCCGCATAATTCAAGTGTCCCGCCTTCCTTCCGCCACTTCCCCGGTTGGCGAAACGTCCAGTCAGCTTTATTTCTTGGGCAAAAATGGGATTAGCCAAAAATTGGCAGTCCCAAAAAGGCAGTGGAAGTGATCCAATTTGGCGCCACACCCTTTGTGCCCGTTCCCTTTCCCCAAATTGCCCTCTGCCAGTGCCAATGCCAAATCCCTCCCTTCCCTTCCCGCCGCTCTTCAATTCCGCCCTTTTGCCTCCAACAAATTTGAATCCGCCAAATTATGCAAATGCGCCACTGTTGCGCATTGCCTCGTCCGCCCAACACAATGCCCCTCTGCCCATTCCAACTCCATCCATCCATCCATTTGCCGGTCGACTTGGGGTTGCGCAACCAAGGCAAAAAGTTTAGGCATTTTCGAGGTGATTGCGATCTGTTGGGCAAAGCGAAGAAGAAGACAAATGGGCGAGCGTGGTTGGAGTCCGGGTTGGGTGACGACACTGCTCGACCCTGCTCCGGTGGTGGCGAGTTGGTCGAGATGGGCTGCCCATTCCGCATCCATCCGCTGCCATTTCCCATTCAGCCGCCACTTCCCTCACCGCCCAGTGCGAGGCTCTGTTTTGATTCCGCCCCAGTTCCGGACAAAGGGACAATGTGCGCGGGCTGAGGGCGCATATTGGAGAGGGGAGAAGATAATTGGTTGAGGACGGCCAGGGCCAAACCGTGTCAACCGGAGGACCCGAAATGGAAGTGGGCGAGGGGACGGGCAAAACAGAGGACGGAAATTCGGAACATGGAGTGTCCTTGTCCCCGGGGGTTGCCAGTCTTGGACAGCCAGTCCCGTTCCCAGCCCACCCGTGTGTGCCCTTCGCACCTCGATTGAGAGCCCATTCATTGAGTCCAATTTGCGCGGGCCAATTAACTCTCACCTTGACTGCGCGCCGAATCGAATGAGTGGGTTGTCCAACTGACGGGCCATCCACGCGGAAAGTGTCCCTTCCACCGCCATCCCCCCAGTGCCGTTCCCTTATTGCCTGCCCAATTGCAGATGTCCCCCTCCCGCGTGCCCACCTCCCAATCCAAGTGCGCCCTTCCACCGCCAGTCTTCCCCTCCGTGCGGCTCCGCCACCGCCCCACCAGCTGAGTGCCGTCCCCACCACCCAATGGCGCCCTCGCCAAATCGACCTCCTCCCGACTCGTCCATGTCGTTGCTGCTCTCCTCCGCCTCCGGCACTTCCGCCTACGCGTCCAGCTCCCTGCTCCGTGCCCACCGCATTCCCCCGCACCCGCCCCCCCTCTTCAGCTGTCCACCGCCTCCGCCCAGGAGAAGGGACTGGACCGGCAACGGCAGCGGTGGAGGGAGGAGGGAGCAGAAAAAGCGGAAACCGACGAGACGGCGCTGCTCCAGGTGCATGCTGGGCACTCTCCTGGCGCTGAGCGTTGCCGCCCTCCTTCCCCTGGTGGTCTTCCTAATCGGTCAGAGGCCTCTCCCGCGTATTCATTCGTGTGTCCGTTTATTTACAGTTCTGCTCTCGGGTCACCACTCTCCGCGCCAACCACCCGCCGCTTCCGCGTCCCCTGCCCACCCGCCCCACCATCCCGCCTCCGACTACCGCGTCCTCATCGGGTCCTCTTCCTCCCCGTCCCCGCTCCCGGACGAACTCCCCCTCGGCCGTCCCCTGCACTTCTCGCTGCCGGCCCGCCATCTTCTCTACAGCCAGTTGACTCTCCGGAGTGACTCCCTCCTTTTGCTCAATTTCACTCTGCACAACCCGAATGCGCGGATCGTGCTTTTTGCCCGCCAATCGCTGCATCCCACAGTCGGGGAGCACGACTGGCAGAAAATCGTGGCGGGGGAGAGACTGCACGGGAGAAGGGACAACGACAACAGAGAGGCACTGGTCAGCCACTTCTTGGTATGCCCCAGTCGCTAATCGGAGAACCCCTCAAACGTCTTTCAGCCAGCAGGAAGATGGCACCTTGGTCTGATGAACGACCGGGAAAAGGTGGGCAGTCAACAACGGCGCGTCAATAACTGAAACGTTCAGCCAGAGTCCGTCGAACTGGTGATGGGCTTGGCGGATGAGGGGAGTGCCGGTGTGCCTCCGGATGGAGCCCCCTCCTGTCAGTTCGACTGCTTCGGGAAGGGCGTGTGCCGAGACGGCAACTGCGCGTGCCATCCCGGATACGGGGGCCGCTTCTGCGAGGAGACCACGTGCCCGGTGCTGTGCTCGGGGAACGGGGTGTTCGACGCGGGGAAGTGCCACTGCCACCAGGGGTTCAAGGGCGGCGAGTGCGAACTGCTTGCGGAGTGGTCAGTCCAGGCGACTCCAACTTGTCTGTGGAATCGGCCATTTCCAGGTGCGCTGACCCGATTTGCGGCGGGCACGGCCAGTGCACGTCGGAGGGGAGTTGCAGCTGCGAGACGGGCTGGACTGGCGAGAGCTGCCGCGAAAGAGCGTGTCAGAGAAACTGTTCCGGACGGGGCATCTGCGCAAACGGAAAATGTTTTTGCGAGCCCGGCTGGTGGGGCGAGGGGTGCGACCGAAGAGTGGGAGAGCAACCAAGTGGCGGGGAGCCGCCGAGGTTGAGGTGCGCTGACTGTTCCGGGAGAGGGGTGTGCCGAGAGGGGAAGTGCCAATGCGAGGGCGGATGGACCGGAGAGAAGTGTGAACGGAGACAGTGCCCTTTTGGGTGCGAAATGCACGGAAAATGCACCCCCAGAGGGGAGTGCCAGTGTGCGCCTGGCTGGACGGGCACAAACTGCCAAATTGGTGAGCGGCCGGGAAAGTGAAAAACGGGTTAAAACGCGCATTTGCAGAAAGTTGTGCGCACAACTGCTCGACCGGCGGCCAGTGCACTCTCTCGACGGACGGGTGGCGCTGCCAATGCGACTCCGCACATTTCGGCGAGCATTGCCAATTCGCACGGGAATCGCATTGCGACGACGGCGAAGACAACGACGGAGGTGGGAACTGGGGAGGGACTGGCCGGACGAGAGACATTGCAGATGGCTTGGCGGACTGCGAGGACTCGGCCGAATGCTGCGCCCACTCCTCGTGCCTGGCCAGTCCGCTCTGTCTGGGCGTCTTTCTCTCCAGAGAGAGCCTCCGCCCCGACCCCGCCTTCTCTCCGTCCACCTCATTTTTCGACCGCTTCCGCTTCCTTTTCGATGGTGGCGAACTCTCCGTCCAGCGATACGCTGACTTGAGCCTATTCGACCGAAGGCACTACTCCCCCTCCCGCTCTCTTCCACCCGATTCCATTTGTTTCAGCCGCCTTTCCATTGTGCGCGGTCGGATTCTGTCGCGATTGGGCGGTCCTTTGACTGGCGTTCGCGTGTCCGATGCCAACAACGCCCAGCAGGGCTTTTCGCTGTCCAGGGCGGAGCTGGCTGGAGGCGACGGAGAGGCAGCGGGTGCGTTCGAGCTGGCCGTGAACGGAGGAGCCCCAGTCCGGTTGCAGGTCCCAAACAGGGGGCAGCATTCTGTGCCTCGTTTAATACCTTCCCCGCCACTCGCAGTTTGTTCGCCAGCCACTCGGACGTCTGTTGCGCACTTTCTTTGTGCCTGCCAACCGCCTCGTTGACGTCGGCACAGTGTGGATGGGCGAGGTGCAGCGGCAAAACAACACAGAAGGGCCCCCCAAAACGACCGACGAGTGCATCCGGGCCATCGGCCGCCTCCAGTCCCTGCCCCTTCTGCTGCCCTCCCACCATTCCGCGCTCTCCTCCTCCACCAGCAAACCATCGGCACAATTGGCGCTCGACACTCGCGTCGTTTCCGTCACCGTTCCAGTCCCGTCATCCGACGACCAGTTCCTCCTCTACTCCAGCGATAGGGCGGACGCGACAAAAAGCCATCTGCGAATCCAACTGCTGCCCGAAGAAGTGCCCCCGGGGGTGCTGAGGGTGGAGCTGGAGGTGCGCATTGCTGGCACAACACAGCGCAAGGAGTTCTCGCCCCGGCCGCTGCTCAGCTACGACTTCGCCTGGGACCGGAGGAACGCACTCTGGCAGCGCGAGTTTGGAGTGCACCAGGGCGAAGGTAGGTGCCAATGCCAAAATGTCTCTCATTGGGTCAGTCGGATTGTTCCAGTCTCCATCGGCGTCCACCTCTCCCAGTGCGCCAGCGCCGTTTGGCAGCGGGTCCCCTTCCGACTGGCGGCCTCCCCCCTCCCGCCGGCTGGGCCCTCCTCCCCTCTGTGGTCCCTCTCCTCCGTCCACCGCCTCCACCCCGACCAGCTGCTCCTCCAGCGAGGCGACGGCCAACCGGTGGAGCTGTCCGAACCGGACACATTGGTGTTGAGGACGGTGCTCGGGAACGGACGCAAAAGGGAACAACAGTGCGCGGAATGTGTCGGCAAAAGGGAGCGCAGCAGCGGCGCCCAACTGTTCGACCCGCTGGCGTTGGCCGCTGCGCCGGACGGGTCCGCATACGTGGGCGACGGAAACCTGATCCGGAGGCTGTCCGCCGATGGGTCCCTGGACACGTTGCTCCAACTGGAGTGGGAATGAAGCGCCTGCATTTTGCACTCCAAGTCCCGTACATTCAGCCAAACGGACTCTTCGCACCCCTATTTTTTGGCTGTCGACCCCTTCTCGGTCACCTTGTTCATTTCGTTGCCGCTGAAACGACAGATCTGGCGTCTGGCGGATGTCAATCTTCCAGAAGTTGTCGTCCACGAACGGGAGCTGACCTTCCCAAAGGGTTCCAAAACCATTTCTCCCCAAAATCCCATCACTCTCTCTTCCAGGGATTGCCTTTGACTCGGATGGCAATTTGCTGGTGCTGGACGGCCGAATGTTGCGAATCGCAGAAAGGGCAGAGAGTGGCCAGCTGGAGCTGCGCACTTTGGTGGGGCAGCGTGCGTGGAGACCGCTGTCGGGGTGCGCCCGAATTGCTCCAATTGGCGAACTGTCTCTGGTTGTTTGCCCGAGAAGGGAGTTTTATTCTGACCTCGCTCCACCCAGGAGTGGCCCGTCGCACTCTCCTCCGACCCGCACAGCAACCACATCTTTGTGCTCGACTCCTCCGCCATCTTCCGCCTGGATCTCCGTCTGGGCGTTGCTGTTGTGGTGGCAGGCGCCCAAAAGGGATGCCAAGGAGTGACAGAAGCGCCCATTGAGGCCATGGCATTTTGCCCACTGGCGAACACCCTTTTCTGGACCGAAACGGATGGAAAGACGGTGAACTTGGTAAATAGCAATGCACATTGCGGGGTCTGGTCCACATTTTCCGCCGTCCCAGATCAAGTCCCTCTCCTCGGCCACCGACACTCCGTCCGCCAGCAGTGCGAAGACTGTTGCGGGGAAAAGGGGCAACTGTAAATGCAGCGGGGGAACAACTGCTGCGACCGCTGTTTGTGCATCCTCTTGCCACGACTTCGACGCACAATCAGTGCTGGCCATTGAAGCACATCTGCCCATGTTGGGACCACTGGCCATTTTGCCGAATGGCGATTTGCTGATTGCGGACAGGGTCTGAGCACAAAACAAAGAACTCTCAGAATATTGTTCGTTCAGGACAATGCGAAACTGAAACGCATGGAACAGCCCAGTGTGGAGTTCTCCGAAGTTCGACAGGTGTTCGTGGTGAACAGTGCGGATACCGACGAGCAGTTCGAGTTCGACCGGGAGGGAAGGCACCTGCGCACCAACGGACTGACCAGGTGTGCTACTCGCATCAAATAAATATACAATATGATCTCATTTGGAACCGGAAAATGGTCAGTATCTGTTCTTATCTTATCATTTAGCGGAGTGACGCTGAGGGAGATCAGCCACATCGGCAGAGGAGGAGTGACGGTGACGGAGGGGCGGAGGGAGTGGCGTATGGAGCAGGTCGGGGAGGGGAGCAGCTGGCGGGTGACCGACTCGGAGGGCACGGTGCACCTGAGTGCGGGGGAGGGGGAACAGGTGGACGAGCAGAGGACAGCTCACAAGGTGATCGGAGGGGTCGATGGTCTGGACGGACAAATGTGCACCTCTAGATCGGCGGTCCCTCTTTGTCCGTCCAATTGGTGTTTGGAAAGGGCGACTTACTCGAGTCAGTGTACGCCCATCCCGACGGGACGACTCAGTTCGCCTACGAAGCGGAATCGGGACTGCCGAATTGGGTCGAGCTGCCCAACGGGGTGCGACTCAAGGTCGAGGGCCCATCACTGGACAAGAACGGGAGTTGGCGGACCAGGGTCCGGGGAGAGAAGTCGGCCAAAGATCTGCTGGTGCTGGACGAGGAAGTGGGCGGAGCCATTCGGCTGTTTGGCAACGATTCGACAGCTCCTCTGCTCGAGCTGTCCCGCCCCTCCCATTCCACCTCGCTGCTGACCATTCCCGCCCTTTCGCTCCAATGGCACTTTGAACGGCTGCCCCACCCCCACCTGCCTGTCTGGCAGCGAGTCCTGATGCGCCAACGGGTGTCCACGACAGAGTCCGATGGCCTGCCGCCCATGCGTTTGGAGTGGAGGGCGCACCTGATGAGAAGAAGGCACGGGGAGGCCGGTCAGCAGCAGAGGACTGCGCAGGTTGGACGTCGGAGGAGGAGGGTGAGCGCCAGTGGAGAGTGAGACTAACCAACCGAACAATAAATAATCTTTGTCCATTTGCCGTAACGGCCCTTCTTGTCCGAGTCCCAATTTTTGTCTTTTTCGCTCGTCCCTTCGGCGCTTTCTCTCGTCCGCTGTGTGATGACTTCTCCCTTTATTGCCCAATCTCCAAATTTCCAGCTCAACGGCCGGAACTTATTCTCTGTTGACTTTGACCGTGCTAAACTCACCGATGTGGTGCTGGATGCGTTCGAGAACGAGTTGCTGAGGGTGGAATACGGACGGGACGGGAAGGCGAAGAAAGTGAGACGGCCAGCGCCAAATGGTGTTGGCCGAATAATTTTGGAAGTGGAAGAGGAAGACGAAAAACGAGAGAGGACGATGAGAATGCGAATGGGCAGGCGGGAATGGACGGAACGGAGAAATGCATTCGGCGAGCCAATGGAACTGTTTGTGCAAGAGGAGGGAAGAGAGGAGAAACTGTTCTGGAGAAAGCTGCGGTGGGAGCAGGATGGGGGTGGAAAACGGATAATTGTGAGCAAGAACAGAGGGCCAGAGGCTCTAAATACTGTGCATCCTGCAGGTCTCTCTCCCGAGCGGACTCAACTCCACGTGGCACCTCAACGGCTCCCGCACCTCGCTGTACTCCCCGTCAGGGCAGCTGCACTCCATCCGCTCCATCCTTCTGCCCCAAATTGGCACTTTGACTGCACATTTGATACAGCAGGAAGGCGGGGAGTGGCGGCTGAGGAGGGCGGAAGAAACTGATTTGGACGGGCGGACGCGGAAAGTATGGGCGGGAGAGCGATGGTCGGAGTGGGAGAGGGATGCGGATGGGCGAGGGACAGTGTTGGCGAGAAGGGACTGGAACGAAACGCTCGGCTGGAGGAGGCAGCTGGACGCCGTGGGAAGGGTTGGTTCAACAGAGTCCAGACCCAAAAGACGGACCCCCGTTCCTTGCAGACACTGTCCGTCGATTCTGCACTGTTCCGGTGCCAAACCCAGTTCCGCGGTCCCTTCCCACGTTCGGCCAACTGCTCTCTGCCCTTCCTCCCTCTGCTTCCCCACTTCCATTTCAACTGGACCGGTGGCGACCAAATGTTCCGCATTTCCGCCATCGGAGTCCAGTTCGGTGCAACGGCAGACCCAGTTGGCTGGACCCAGATGGAGTACACAAAGGGCAAGTTGAGCAGGATGGGCCAGAACACGTTTGCGCATCTGCCCGATGGAATGAGAACAATCAAGGCGGGCCAAATGGTGAGAGTGCAATGTATTGACGACGGAACAGTGTTGACTCAGTTCCGAGTTGAACTCCAATCAAACGCGATCGACCACATCTCGCATCGCTACTTCTTCCCTGCGAGCGCATCTGAGCCAACCATCGAGGCCCATTTTTCTTACAGTGCAATCGGAAAATGGACCAAAATGGACTGGAAATCGGATGGAATGGAATGGACGGAGTTGAGGGAGATGGACCAAAATGGACAGGCAATTGAGGGAGGACACAGGGAATGTGGGGAATTTGAATTGGCAGGTGATTGGCCAGAGACGGAATGGCACCGACAGAAGGGAGTGGACGATCGGCTACGACCAAGACTTTCGCCCTGTGAAAGTGAATGGAGTGACAGTGAGAACCGGGAGTGGGGGAGAGGCAGTTCAGTTCGGGGAGATGCCATTCGAGACGGAACAGGGAACCGGATGGACAGTGAGAAGAGGTGACCATTTAGAGCCCTGTGTGAAGTCATTCGAATTTTGAACAGGTCTCTCCCAATTCCAATTTGACGCCATTGGCCAGTTGACTGTTTGTTCTTCGCCAAACGGCCAGTCCGAGTACATCTACGACGACTGGAACAGAATGATTGCGTGGAGAGACAGCGCCGGAGTGTGGACGAGTCTGCACTACGCACATCCAGAGCACCGCCATTTGCTCACCCACTTCATCGCAACTGGCCTTCTTTGGACTATCCACTGGAGCGAGGAAGAACAGCCTTTCCTATTGGAGAGTTCCGCGGGACACAAATTTGCTGTTGTAGTGGACGCGGAAAAGTCCATCCGATTTCTGTACGACCAATCAGGCCAAGTTGTGCGGAAAGTGAGCTACTCGCCTTCTGGTGAAGCTTCATTTGCGCCTCTGAAGGACGGCGCTTTTCCTCCCTTTCCCCTCGGCTACCGATCTCAACTACACGACTACACCAACAATCTGGTCTTTTTCCGCACGGCACACTCCACTCGACCATTCGATCCACTCATTGGGCGCTTTATTAGTACAGAAATCGGACTATTTGAAATGGAGTGGAATCGGCCGGAGAGGATAGTTGATGCGTTTGGACTCTGGGAAGGGGAAACGGATCTGGAAGAAGGTAATCCCATTCCTAGTCAAGTAAACGGAAAATGAATGATCCAAATACAGAACTGGAGAGCGCAATGTGCCCTCTGCAAATGCAACCTTTGTTCCCACTGGAAAGATCTCTTCCTTTCAACTTTGGATTCTTTCCCGCGGGAATGGGATTGGATTCGATGGATAAACTTGGCAAAGAGGTGGACACGTTCAATCGGATAACTTCGATGTGGGTCGGAAGGGGAAATCAGCGCCAATTCGAAACTATCAAAAATGATGGAATGGATGTTGCGGCATACAGAGGGGTTGGAACAACCAAGGTGAAAAACAGAAAATTCGGCGAATCAAATAATTCTGCTTTATTTCAGATTTCAACGCAAAAAGACGAAGTTTTGAAAGAACTTTTATCTGAATTGCTTGCTGAGCCATCTACAACAGTATAGGGTTGGAGTGTGATCGACCTCAAAATTACGAAATTTTACTAATTTACACGCAGACTTACAAAACTGTATCCCATTTTTTCCCGTTGTGATACATATTATGAATTATGATTACTTGATTACCTATGCCTATGTATAATAATTATTAATTATTATTGAATTGAAATTTGGCTCTCTAGTCTTATACCCGGTTTTTTCCCCCATCGAACCCCCCTTGATGTTGGTGTCAATCGATAGAGCTCGGCGAGCTGATTCGAACTAGGGGTGGGAAAATTTGATCGGACCAATATGGACAAAGTTATGACATGTCAAAGTTGGCAAAACCACAGGGGGGACCCTTATGAGATTTCGGGTCAAAAATTTCAATTCGACAAATTATAGCTCATTCGACGCGTCTCGGCGAGCTGAGTCGAATGGTACCAGAATTAGGCCGATCCAACCAATCTGGACAAAGTTATGACATGTACAGTGGGGCCCGCAAGTCAATGACTTGACATGGCATAACTTTGTCCAGAATGCTCAGATCGACCTAATTCTGGTACCCCCACCAACTGACGTTTTGTCCTCCACCGATCTCCGACCAAACTTTGACATGTCATAACTTTGTCCAGATTGGTCGGATCGGCCTAATTCTGGTACCATTCGACTCAGCTCGTCGATACGCGTCGAATGAGCTATAATTTGTATGTATTTTGTGCAGTGGTTGCCGCGCAACCAACAACTAGTTGTTGCGCAACTCGGCGCAACTTCTTCCACCCCTAGTTCGATTCAGCTCGCCGAGTTCTATCGATTGACACCAAGATCAATGGGGGTTCGATGGAGGAAAAAACCGGGTATAAGACTAGATAATCTGAAATTTTATCGCATACCTTTTTTGCTGCCAACTCACATTGCGCTCAAATAAGACGCATTCTCTGCAACTCTGTATGCTCATTGTCATTGCGTCATTGGTCATTGTCATTGCACCTAAATGGGCAAATTAAATATATTATTTTTATTTAAATATCATTTTATTATTTTTTATTTTTTTATAACAAAACAGCTGTGACTTCCTTATGTGGGCAGAAAATTGGATAAAATTGGACCTTTTTTTATTTTTACATACTTAAGCTTGCATGGTTTTAGTCTAATAAAAATTTGACACGTTATAAATTTATAATAATAACCAATGTTGTCGTGGTACCACTTTAAGAGTGGTACCACCAGAGTGGTAGTGGTAGTGGTACCACCTCAGTGACGTGACATCAGTTTTTTTGTATTACCACTACCACCCCAGTGACGTGACATCGATTTTCAAATTACCACTACCACTTTACGAAATCCACTACCACGACAACACTGATAAATGATAATAACTAGTAATAGTAAGGTCATAAAGTCATAATTTAGAATTCAGATAGGCCTATTTTTTTATGTTCATTCAACTCATTTTTCCCGTGCCGTTCTAGTACCATCTCCTATACTATCTAACTTTGATTTGTCTATAATAGATGATGCGGCACCTGTCGAGTTTAATAAATGTCTCAATCTCACAGCATGTTTGTGCTTCGGCTTCTACAAATGTTCTTTTCAACTGCTTGCAAAAACGGTTCGTTCACCATCACAGGGATTGGGAGGGGCCGGGAGGTCTAGAACGATTTCTCGGATGGAGACGCGGAAAGACGTTCCCGGCAAAGGCGCAAAGACACACGCAGATTAACGAGAAAAGGTTTCGACGGGTGAGTGGAAAAATATATTAACGAATATTTTTTCGTTTGAGTTGAGAGGGCAAAAAACCGTGATAATCGAACTTGAAGATGATGTTGAAAGGCGGGAGCTGGAGCAATTCACCCCTGACCAGATGCGAATGTATTTTCTGCGCAAAGGACGCCAACATGTTTACAAAGACATTGCACCGAGAGACTGGAGTGAACACCAGATCACATTCAACTCATTTGGTGGGATCTAGGCGATTTTATTGCTTAGCAGCACGATTTCAGGACAAATAATTGAACCGTCAGTCCCTCCGGAAGTCTTCCATTTCCAACCTAGCGAGATATTTGCTGACGCAAAAAATTACTTAGTCCGAAAATATCATGGATTTACTTATGGAATTCGCAGAATCAAAAAGAAAGAGGGATTCGAAAAATTTAATATCAAGGTTGGTGGAAGAGAGAAGTCTCTTTAAAAACAGTTCTAGGAATTTCCAAAAGTCGCTGAAAATATTTACATTGATGCCTACGAATCCCTCGCTAGAAGGGAGCGCAAGAAGTTGCACAATCTCATTACCGAAACGGCATTTGCTGTAATTATTTGAATAATATGTTCTGTTTAAAAAATATTATATCCAGAAATTGTGGCCAGAGGTTGAGAAAGCGACGCTCCAATGGAAGTTGGTGAGGTTCATCGAGCCCTCTCGCGTTGTTAACGTGAGTCCGCATCCAAAATGCACAAGCGATTCAAACTTTTGCAGGTCCGGTGTTATGATAACCCCCAGAAGTCGGGCAACGACATCGCCCAAATAACGGTCCGAATGCACAGCACTCAGGTGCACAGATCCATTAACCGTTTATATAACACGACATACGCCCATCTCATGTTTTAGATTATGGCCCTTTACGACAAGGTAAAAAATCGGTGTCGGCAGAACCAATAGTAGTAGCACTGTTGGCAGTGCTAATGCCTAATTTGTTTTAGGATGGACACTTGCTGGTCGGGCACCCGGAGGAAACGAGCGATTCTCTGGAGTATGTGGTGTTCGAGAACCACATTGCCAGCCTGGATGGGAAATGGCGCTTCCATGACAGAGTCGGTGCAGCGGCCCAATTCAGCCAAAATTCTTTGCTTTAAGATCTTCCCGGATTGGCTCAGAGCGAGGCAGCCCATCCTCAGGTCTCCTCACTCTGTGCATCGTTATGTTGGTTGACCCGCCAAATTTAGAAAGGGGCTAATTGAGGGCAAAGACGAGGAAGAGGGGGCACCAGTGAAACTCCAGGGGGGCATGCAGACGTTGATAGCGGAAATGGCCAAGAAAAGGGACGAGAAGGAGAAAAAGGGAATGCTGCCCAAAGACGAGTGACGCCTAGTTGTTGGTTGAATTTTTGATTGTTTCCAAAAATAAAATAGATATTTTTACGCTGCGAATCAGTTGGAATTGTTAATTGTTCTTGAAATGCAACTGCTGTTATGTTTGAAGCCCGTACCTCGCCCATTTAATTGTAATTTCAGCAGCAATTAGGGAATTGGGACAATGGGATAAAAATTTGGAGCGTCCGGGATGGTCATCGCTTCAGGATCTTTGTGTCGGCGGCTTGGTGGCAGGTACCCAATTGAAAATAAATATTCACTACTATGTGCAAGTTGTCGGTTTAGGGGTTTCCAGTACGCCCTGTTCCAGAGGCCAAGGCTGGTTCTGTTCGTGTTCTTTGTCGCTTTTGCCGTGTTCATGCTGTTCCTGTACTCGAACATCGCAAGAGGAGACGGGGAATTGGAGACGCTACGCGAGCAATTCCACTCTCAAAATGTGCAAGTGGACCGGTTGCAAAACGAAATTATCGGTATGGTTTGGGGATGGGCCGTTTCCGAAGGCCCACTTCTTCAGATGCCAATGTGCGGATGGAGTCTCTGCGCAATTCCGAGTTCTACTGCCAATCGAATCTCAAGGCGCTGAGGGAGAAGGTCAAAGGTACCGTCAGATGGGGTTTTCTGTTGTCTGCAAAGAGCCTTCAGAATGCGCCAACCCCAACTCCCAATTTGCACAGCGAAATGCTTTTGCGCTTGGGCCGGCCCAGAACAGGGTGCCGTTCGAGAGAGGAGCAGCCAACGCCCCCAGGGCTCAGCAGCCAAAGTTGAAGGCACTGTTTTGATCGCGTCGTTTAAACCATTTCGTGTTTTTTCGATTAAGATTGAACAGGCCAGTTACCCATTGCTGACGCCCGATGGAAATTTCGTGCCGACCAAATTGTGGATCCATTTGGATCTGAAGGGCTCCCCATTCAAGGCATTTTTGGGGAACATGGGTGCACTCAAATGTCTCAATTTCAGCCTTCATTCTTTGCCCAAATACTTCCATTTTTAAAACGCACGGGTGTGAACGGAATTCTCTTAGAATGGGAGGACATGTTTCCTTACAAAGTGAGGAAATTGTGAGAACAGGACTGAAATGGAAATTCAGGGCGCTTTGGCGAAAGCAATAAACGGCAACGCATACACACTTGAACAAGTGGACTGGGATTTGTCGGCGTCCAAATTTTGTGAATTCAGGTGAAAGCAATACTTCGACAGGCGAGGGAGCTAAAGCTGGAGATTGTTCCGCTGGTGCAAACATTTGGCCATCTGGAGTGGATCCTTAAGTTGGACGAGTTTTCCCACTTCAGGGAAGACGAAAAATATCCTCAGGTTGGTCGCTCGCTCCTCGCGGGCGTAAATATTTATTTTTGGAGGTTATCTGTTTCGGCTCCCCTCGATCCTGGGAAATAATCGCGGACATGATCACGCAAGTGGGAGAAGTGCACAAGGAATTCGGTTCACTCCAACCTCCTTGATGTGTAACCGTTGACCCAATTTAAGATATGAACTACTTCCACATGGGGGCCGATGAGGTAGGTGCCATGGGAATTTGGGTGCTCAGAAGAGTGAGTGTTCCGTCCGCCGCAGGTCTTCCAAGTGGGGGCGTGCAACGAGAGCATTCGGGAGATGCGCAGGCAGGGCGGCAGGGACAAGGCATCGCCCAATCATCAGAGTTTGGTGTTAGTTTCCGGTTGCAGGCCATTCTCTGGCACATTGCGCGTGTGGCTTCGTTCATCAAGAAGAAATACGCGGTACAAGTCGTTATTTCAAAGTTTGCAAAAAATTCAAACTCAGGTCACTGTGCTCGCTTGGTTTCTGTTATTTCGATTTTCAAACATTTTCTTCAACAATTTTGAGGCACGACATGCTGTTGAATATTGTGGAAAAGGATTTGCGCGACTACCGACTGAACGAGCTCCTGGAGCCCGTACTCTGGTCCTACGCCGAGGATTTGGACGTCTATTTGCCCTTCTCCAACTGGATGGCCCTCAAACCATTCAAGTGCTTCCCATTCCAATCCACCAGATTTGCCGCCGTCTGTTCTAGGAATGTCTGGGGGGCATCAGCGTTCAAAGGTGCGGACGGACCCATGCGCTTTTACACGAACCCAATCCATTATATTCGAAACCACGAGTCGTGGACGCAGCAAATGACGCGCGTTTACCGGGAGTTCGATCATTTCCAGGTGCATTCGGAATTTGAGGAGAGACCACTGCACCCACATTTACAGGGGTTGATCATAACGGGCTGGTCACGGTACGACCATTTGGCCGTCCTCTGCGAGCTGTTTCCCGTGGGCGTTCCCACTCTCCTGATGAGGTGCGTCAGAACTAATCTTCCAAGACAAAGTTGTTCTCAGCATTGAGACCATTCTGGCGGGCAAGCCCTTGGACGGAGTCTACGAGGGGACGCGGGAACTGATCCAGTGCAGTGCGCCCAGTGAACCCGGATACGTGTTTGGCTGCGCATTCCCCGGGAGACGGGTGGCTCAGTGATTTCTTTTTCCCTGCGCTGATCTCGAATCGTAGGTGTACGAACTCGTCAACGAATTCGCCCAGCAAAGCCAGCAGCTCCACAAGTATCTGGATTCGGATTTCGACTTCAACGGGTGGCTCTCCCCTTTGGCCGTCAGAGAGCTCCACTCATCCGCCTTCTACATTGAGGTGGACAGTGAACGGAAAACAAATCCAAATCATCTCTAATGCAGAAAATACTGCCCTACATCGACTACTATCTCATACCGCTGGAGAGGATTGAGCGGGATTTGCGCGAGGAATTGCTCAAAGTGACCGGTCTTACTGGTTTATTTCAAATCGGCAGAACATTTCAGCACTTCTTCGAAGAAGTTGCCGACGAGTTTGTCCTCACCTACATGAGCAGGGACCTCGAGCTTTTGAGGGGCAAGAGGAGGGCGGCCGAGGAGATACTCAAGAAAAACACGTTCCGGCGGAGGCCGTTCATCAAGTTCCCGATGGAAGCAAACAACGAGCTCTGAACTCGCCAGTCCCGATCCAAGCAAATGCACGCTCATTTTCTCAGTTTCCATTTCAGAAACAATCTCCGGGTATATTCATCTCGATTCTTTTGCGCTGCTAACTTAATTCTGCATTTTTATTACTTTTATTCTACCACCATTCTGCATTTCTCGGTTTTTGTGATTGTAATTTCTTATGTATTTTAAACCAATTGTCTACAATCTCTGTTTTGTTTTTGTTGGTGGCCAATCATTATTATCGAAATCTGATTCTTGAAGTAATAATTTAATAAAACTTATTTACGCATTTAGCTGGTGGTTCGGGACCGGTTGATTGAAGAAAAATATTTATTATACAGAGATGAGTGTGGTTCAGATGGTAAGGTCATTTGTCATGTGAATTCGAAAACTTGAAATATGCGAGTGTAAATTACACAATCTGGAACGGAGTTTATTTTGGGGTTCGACGGTGTAAGCAGCAGACGCTTCTAGAGATCTATGCTCCCTTCAGTTCATCCATTTCATACAATTTGGCGCTCCGCAAAGGCACGGGATCTTTTTGCTGGTCTCCTCAATGTCGAACTGGTAGTCGTAGGTCAACTAGAAATTGTGCTCATGATACGGAGGTTCTCGCCCAGAAATCCCCAATCACCTCTTCGCCCGCTTTTATGGGTCTGTTTGCGAATATCACCACTTTTTTCTCTTCGCTCACTGTCAATATTTTGGTGCCGCAGTTGGGATCACACGAGTGGTTGACGTACCTAGCCAAACCCCCTGAAACCGGGAATGGCGATGTTTTTCTGGAATAACCCAAATTCCAAAAGCATTCCACCTGACATAGTCGCATCTACCACCCAGTCCCCGTCCACCCTGAACATGTATTCACCCCGGTTCTGCTCCATATAGTGTCGTTGACGCTTTTCGCAGACCTGGCCAAAAAATTACTAATAGGAAGGACAGCGGCCACGTGTGGAGCCAACCTCATCCCGGATCATCTCCCCTATGTACTCGATAATCATCTGGTTCATGTCCAGGTCCCTTTTTGCATACAGCCCCAATCCTTGGATCTTGGAACGGGCCAGATAAATGTTGTCCTTCCACTCCTTCTTCATCTCTTTGTACTGGGAAATCAGTTGCGCCGTCTCATTGCTCCGGATATGCGGAGCCTGTAGCATGCGTTCGCTGATTCCCGACGCTTTGTACGCTCTGAGCGTCTCCTGGTCCAGTTTGGTTGTCGACATGGTGAAACGGGACGAACTGTTCCTCGCTGGAATCGATCACAAATAGCACAAATTGCTCCCTTTTTAAAAAGTCTCACTACTTCTTCCCTCACGTGGCACTATCGTCTCGCTTGAGAACGATGAGTGAACTGCCGTTTTCTTGGGCGAATTGCTAATAATCGGCCGGTGACGCTTTTTGACCAACGTTCGGAAGCAAGGCTCGCACCGAGCGCAACCACTTGGATTTTCAGCCAAAGGCCTAAAACAGTGAATTTGCCCAAAACAAGAGTGAAACCTACAAATCCATCAGAGGAGTTCCGCCGTGTTTAAAAGTGTAGGTGAAGAGCTGGTCAATTCCAGGTAACTAATAAATAAATAAAAGTCATCAAAAAGTTTTATTTATCTGATTCACACTGACCGATTCGAGCATTTTGCTGATTGCTGGCTCCAAAAAGCCGAACAAAGTCTCGCCGTTGAGCTGATTCGGGAAAAAGCGCAAGATATCGGTGACACTGTTCGCGCGCAATTGGGCAATCGACTGTTGCACTCCGGCCCATGCAGTTGACGGGTCAGACCCGCGGAATTCACGGCCGCCGTCGATCGCTTTCACCGAAAATTCTGGCTTTCCTCCGCCGTCCAGGACAAAACACTCGTAGCGAACTCGTTCTTGAATGTTGACAGTGGACCAAAATATCCGCGTCACTCGGTAGCCGACCTGAAAGAGTGGGAAACAAAGGGTCAACACAAACAAACAGGTATTATACCGGAAATATGTGATCTTCGGTCGTGAACGACTTGAGCTGTTCGGGCAAGAGCTGTCCCAACCTCTGGAAAATCAACGACCCGACACGCATCACCATCTCAGTTGGGTAGGAGTGGTTGTAGATCTTTGAGAGCAGCTGATTCTCGTCGCGCTGCACAAACAACCTTCGCAAGGCGTCCAACCGATGGATCAACATCTCCGGTCGCACCTCGTGCTCGGAACAGAAAAATGTCTGAATTCGGGGGAAATGAGAGAGTGTAACAAAGTCAGTAATCCCATTAAAAAATGAGTGCAACCTTATCCCGCACGAAGTTGCCGTTTGACTTTTTTGCGCAGACCAAATGGAACACAAACTCCTTGTATACACAATCCAGTTTGTAGCAGCGAATTGAGGCGCCCAACTGGCCGCAGAGTCGGCACTCAACTGTGCGCGCCTTCCTCAGCGCTTGTTCCACGTTCACCAAACCTCCCTACAATCGGGGGCATTTAGTAGTGCTAAAAACCAAAAATAGAGTGAGTTACGTCTTCAGAAACGTGCACCTCCGCCGACCAAAGAGCACAGTTCTTGCGTTAAGTTTGCGTTTTGTTTTGCTTTCAGCCAAGTCACCTACCACATGAACCCACTCGTTTGCGTCCACATTCAGCAGTCGCCCGGTCAACTGCTGGTCTCCGTCCCCGATCTCTCCACAAAAGGAACACCTTCTCGTGTCGTCGCGTCGACAAACGCTATCCTTGTTGTTCGTTTGGAGATTGATTATGGGCACTTTCTAAACAACCAACCGTGGCTCACCACCAAATATTCAATCGGGGCTTGTCCCTCACCTGTCTCTCGTCGTTCTGTCGTTGGAAGGATTGAAGCAGCATGGGATCACAAACGATCCTAAAAGGGGCAACCATCCCTCCAGCTACAGTGGATTCACCACGCCCACCATCCGTGTCCCTTCCATTTGTAGTCGCTGCATTTCTTCTTCTCCTCCTGAGTAATCCCCCTGCTCTGTATTATTGCTCCCAAATCAGAGGCACGAATGGGCTGCTCTCGGGGTAGACTTGCGCTTTCGATGAAATTGCCGGACATGGAGGGAATTGTGGAAATTGTGCGCTCGTCCAGGAACATTGCGTGCGGCGGGAGTCCGGCATTTATTCGCTTCGCAAAATTGTCCGCACTGATTTGGCGCAAACCTTCCACAGTTTCCTGTAATTAACGACCATTTTGCCGCGAAAAATGCTCAACATGAATAACCTCGTCCACGTAACGCTCCGCCAAATCCAGCAGTTCAACGCTCAACGGGATTCGGTACTGGGCGAGGAACTTGTAATAGCAATTCATGGAGCAGAAATTAATCTTTTTGTCCTTCTAAAAGTTGCAATTAAATTACGCCTGTTTGAACGACATGCACGATCGTTCCATACCGTATCAACTTGCAGGCCCAACCTGGCCGCGCTTTCTTGGATGTGCTTCTTATCAGAGGCTAATGTTCCTCCACATTTCCGACAGCTGATCTGGCCAGAGCTCGGCCCTTCGTCGATTTCCCCCTTCACTTCGGCATTCGCGCCCTCATTATTGGCCTCTCTCGCCACTCGCTCTATTAATTTGGCGGCCGGCACCGGCGCATCCTCAGGGGTGAGTGGCGGAGTCTGAAGCTCCGAGATGTCCAGATCTTTGACGTTTAGAATTTGGCGGAGAGATTCGAGGAGTTCCTCTCTGCCCATGGCTGACGGATCGATCGTGAGAATAACCTCCACCTCTCTGTTGGGGTCATTCGGTACCTGAGAATGGGTTAAGGATCTCCACCCATAAACGAAAACATGCTGTTACTTCATCGAATCTGGACCAGTGTGGATCCAGCGGAGGATCCTGCTTCGGACCGGTGTTTCCAAGCAGCGAAGACGACCTGACCAGCTTTGAGCGATTGGATAAGCGGTCAATCGAGAGATAGGGAATCAGCTCTCCCATCTCGCCTTCTTCACCAGCCGCTTGTTCCTCGTCGTTGGCTTCAATTTGATCTCCTTCGTCAAAAGGCACACCGTCAGTTTCACTAAGTTTGGGAAATTCAAAAGAAATAATATTTTGAGTCCGCACTCTTCAAGGGCATCCAAATCTAGAAATGCGCAAATCTCCCCCATGCTCGGAGGAAGCAGTGTTTCCTCGTCAATGTATTCGCGAACATTTTCCAATTCGTCGTAGATGTCAGGCATAAATGGGAGCGAGTAGTTGCCGATGCCGTTTCCGATCAGCGGTGGCTCTGCCCCCTCGTGATCCGGAAGCCCTGTCTGGTCCGGGTACTTCATCATTTGCTTGTCGTTCGACTGATACTGCTCGAGAGAATTCTCCGTATGAGGCGTAGATTCCAGCTAAATTCGCCCAAATAGGCCCGGAGAATTCTCCAATTTCCTAACCGCCTTGCGGATCCGCTCTTGGATCAGATCAAATTCATCGTTTCCATCCCCCTGACTGCGCTGCTTTGCTTGCGTTTGTCGTTTCTTCTTGGTTTTTGGAGCCTCCGCACCTAGGCAGAATACAAAATCACTGTGCAAACGTTTGCCGCGATTTCCCATTGTGCTGTCCATTCCCACTGCCCTACCCTGCTCTTGTTGTTGCGATAGAATCCGTCGGACAAGTATCGCATCCGGAGCTAGGCCCATATCGACATTCGCTTCGGTGTAGTGAAGTAGGCTATCAACCTAGACCCGAATCAAATAAATGGACAAAATTTCACACGAAAAAGACGGATGGATATTCGCCCAGTTCAGATTCAGAACTCACAGTATCGTAGACGTCCTTTTCAAGCTGTGTGTTTAATGATGCATATGAAATCCCTCCCAGCACAGGAGATCGCGCCGGCTCCAAAGGCTAAAATACGAAAATACAAGTTTCTGTTCCGCCAGCGGAACCCAACTCTTTTTCGTTTTCTGCCGCGGGTCCCTTTCACAGGCGGCATGTTTGGTGTTTGTTGGAAGGGAATTGACAACGCCGTACTCATCTGGCTGCTCTTACTTGGGCCGGAAGCCGTTTGTTGCTGTTGTTGTTGTTTTGTGGGTGTCTGACCAGATGGTGGCGGGGGTGGTGATGAAAACACGTGTGGCGCGAACGGAGGTTCAATTTTTATGGTGGAATGCTTAATATTTGTCGCTGCTGTACTCTTCATCGCTTGCGGATGTTGGTGTTCGTGGATTTGGCGGTATTGCGTTTGGTGCGAGTACAAACCGGGGGTGTCAGAAGAGCACGTTGGTGGGACTGCTGCTGCTTGGGAGGCCAGTGGTCCCAAATGCTCCTTCAGATGCAGTCTGCACTTCTCCACAACCTTTTGCTGAGCATGCAGCGATTTTTTCGCAATCTCAAGGCTGGCCTGAACCATTTGTATTTCACCAGCCAGTTGTGCCGCTTCCTCGACTGCGGTCGGTGGCACCTTCTTTATCTGAGATTGATTCTATCACTTTTGGAGAAATAACTGAAACTCCAACCAAAAGTCGCAGTCTCGCTGCGAGTGCCCGTTTATCCTTCTTCAGTTGTTCAGTCTTCGCTTCTTCAATGTGCAAAAACGCCTTCAACTCTGTGGTTCGTCTATCGAATCCAACATTCGGCGGCGGAACACTTGGTGCGACCGAGTGGAACTCAGGACGTTTAATGGCCGGTACGGAATTTGTCTGTTTCTGAGTCGGTTCCAAGGGGGTGTTGTGCTGAGTCGCAGGAAGCGCCTCTTTCTTCACACTGTGCTGCACCACTTCCTGCTTAACAACAATGTCTTTTCTGTCGTGCTCTGCTGGTGCGGGTCCCATAATTGGCGCAGGATGAGCATTGGCTGATGGCAGAGGCTGCCGGCAAGTGCTCTCATTCTTTCCATCCTGACCGCTTGTGCTTGATTGCTGCTGGGCGTCAGTTGAGCGTCGACCCCTTTTGCGGACAGTCGGACAGTTTGCACGATTTTTCCTCGCCCATTCTACGAACCTAAAATTGGCAATTAAAAGGTAAAATGACAACCATCCGAAAACCCACTCTTGTCTCCGATCAGCATTCAATTCACGCCAAACTCGATTAATCTGTCGCACGCGGTCTGACCAAACGGGAAACTTTTCCTTCAAATCTGCGTGGTGGACCTAAAACGATTTTTGCAAAAATAGTTGTTCTGGTGCTTCTGTGAAAAACACGAACATTTGCGTACAGAACAGCCGCTTTCTGAACTTTTGGATTATATCAGTTAATCCGGAACCCAATAGATACATACCGTCGCCTTGTCTCCCAAGGGCTCGTCCTCCTCCCAGCGTTCAGCTGCGAGTGCAGCGGCACTTATCTTCTCGGTTGGCTTGCCCTCGTTCACCTAGGACACAAGTGTCCTGCAAAATCGACTGCCTCTGACCCACCTGGCTGATCGAGCGATGGGGAATCCCACTGGACGGCAGGTTGGCAAATTCATTTATTCGACTGGGCGTCCTTATGGACGAAGCTGATGACGGCGAAAACACGTCGCTGGCAGCTTGCTGCACCAAACTGGAAGTGCTGCCGACGTTAAATCCATCTGCAACAAGATTGTCGCGAAATGGGATTTTGTCCTCTTCCCCAATACCGTTCAACGATTCTATGGGATTTTCAGGCGCCGCAACCTCCTCGTCTTCGCCGCCGACAATCAAGTCAGAAAAGTCCAATCCCTCAATGTCCAGGAACGAGTCGATGTTGTCCACGAGCGGAATGTCGCCGAGCATGTCCATCTCCTGCTCGTTCCGCAAAAGCTCGGCCGAATGCTCAGACAGCTCGCTGCCCAGCTTCAGACATTCGCCGGCAATGGTTGCCTTCTTGTACTCGCCGAGAGTGGGCTCCTCCACGGTTTGTTCTGCCAAACTGCGGCTGTCCACCGCACTCACTCCGAAAAATGACTCCTGTATCTGTGCCGGGTAGGCGTCCTCCAGCTGGGGCCGCTTCAGCTTTCTGGGTCTACGAATACGCGACTTTCCGGTGCCATCCTCATCAGTTCCCGCCATTTGCTGCTCCTCCTCGTTGAGGACATTGCCAAGCATGAACATTCGACTCTTCGGCGTTCTCACGTGGAAGCCTCCGACGCCAACTTTCAGCACTCTCCTACCAGGCCCTCCTCGACCAGTCGCGCCGCCACGAACCTTGCCGTGGAACATACTGGCCATGATCTGTTCATGGACTTCTGCGTCGCCAAGGTCCATCTCATCTTGAAAAGGGAGTTTTAGTCTCGTTTAAGCGGTCGGCCTCACCCTGTTCGTAGGACATTGAACGCGACATGCTGTGCTCAACAATGCCGGCGTATAAAAATCGGCGGAAACTGTGGAGACCCAAGAGCTGTTCTTGCGCAGCCTTGCTAATCATAACGTTGTCGACGATGACGGGCATATTGGTGACATCACCTGGCAAAATGTGTTTGCTGACGAAATGTCACTAATTAAGCTTACTGAAAGTTTGCGGACGGCAAAAAGAGCAGCGGAAATAGTTCTCGGCTGCATTTTCAGCCTGCATCTCGGTGCTGTGGCCTTCGCATCTGCCGTGAAACCACCTGCCAATGTTTAAATCAGCGGCCGTTCGCCAGTGGTTCCTCATACCTTCGGCAGTGGGTGCATTTCAGCATCAGATCGCCAATTTCGTAGTTGCTTTGGCATTTAGGGCACTTCCTTAAGGAATGACAAGTTTCGCAAAATCCCTCCAAGCGCTGCATGTCCTGCCCCGTCTTGATTGGCATGTTACAGCGGGGGCAAGTTGCGCACCTAAACAGAGACAGAAGGACCGTAAATCCAAACCCCTCGGCAACCATTTGCAACGCCATGCGCCCTGCGGAATAAGGTTGAGTGGAGGGTCCAGACAATAGATGTGATAGGAAATGTCGCATTCGTCACACAGCAACAGGTTGGGCTCATCTTCGCCACTGCCGCAACCCTCGCACACCGTACAGTCGAGACAGCGCCATCCGCGTCGCAGCACTGTGGTGTTCAACTATAAGACAAAAATAATACGTTTTTTGTTCATTCACAAGAAAAAACCTTTTCATGCATCGATACACAATAGGTGTGGAAACTCTGCGCACAACAAGAGCAGGTGATCATGGTGCCCTCCGTTATGGCTGAAAGGCCTTGTGTTGTCGCATAACAGATCAGAAGATAGGTCACTTCCTGTTCCCTCGTCATCTTTGCCAATGCTCCCACAAATCAGACACATTGACATCTTCGCCATGAATCGATCGTCAATGCTGGTCACCACACACGTCCTGATGTACTCCTTGTCTACGCTGCCCTCCTTCTTATGGAGCCTATCCTCCGGGCTGCTCCGCTGTTCTTTTCTGTTGGACGCGGCCAGTGCAGCTGTGTACATGCTGACCAACTTGGCCCCTCTCCCTCCTCCACCAACTCCACGGCGTCCACGATTGCTTCCTTTTCCTGAAAGTGAATGCCAACACATATCCAGAGAGAGAGTTTCCTGTTCTGGTTTACCCTTGGATGCATTCCCCCTCGTCCTTCTTGCTTCTTCGTTTTCCGTATAGCCAGAGGCACTGAATCTCTGCGCATACGAAGTGGTGGGAGGTTTTCCGCCCGATCGAGTTCTCATGCTGGAAGCCTGACGCGAAAGTCCAGATGAAGTCGGCTTCCGCCCCTTCCCTCGAGCGCCGCGAATGGTTTCGTTCTTTTTGATTGTGCTAAGATAATTGAAATTGATTCTGCCTGCTGAATAACAGTACCCAGGCGGATGGTAAAGCTCATCGTTGTCACTTGTGTTGCCATCTTGTCCTTGTGGTGCCGGAGTGCTGCTCCCCGAAGTCGCAGCAGTGGGTGAAGAAATGCATGAAAATTGCTCCATGCCGCCCGTTTGCGATGAACCAGCGACGGCAAAATCGGCATCCTCTGGAGAAGCGGAATAAGTACCGCCAAGAGTGCCTGCAGAACTATTATAGCGGGGAATAGATTTGCTCGAGGTGCGTGCAAGGGATTCGCTGCCCAGTTCCTCATCGGAAACTTCATCACCCGCTGAGCAGAAGAGCATTGCGTCCCCACCAATGAGTGGACTTTTTCGGCATATAGAACAGGTGTATTCCACATACGTCGCCTCCATGACATTGTCACAGTCAACATGAACAATTCTGAGAAAATAAAACAGGTTGTCCCAACGTCGATAGACTTGATCAGAATTCACTTTTTGCATGTAGAGCAGGTTCTTGCCCCGTTTCCCTCATTCAAATGGACCTTGGCACGACAAATTGAGCAAGAACTCTTTTGTGTCTTCTCTTCCATGGACATGCTTGTAATATTTCCTTGCTCTCCAAAGCCAGATGTCGCAAATAGATTCAAATTCAAAGCAAAAGCAGACTCCGTCTGGTCGGATTTGCTACGCAAACTTGCGGTAGATAAGGCCCGATTCCTGTGATGCCATTTGATTTTAGATTGAATTTGAGAAAAAGTTTTACGCCAAAGTCGACGCGACAAAATCAATTCTGCTTTTCTTTTTACTGTCACCAGCTCCTCCTGTACTACTGTTAGAAGTAGATGGTTGCTGAGATGATGATGGATTGTTGTCCTCTTCCATTTTCAGTTCATTTTTCTTATATTAAACTAAAAGACAAAATACAAAAGATAAAATTAGAAAGAAACCATTTTTTAGGAGCAATAGCCATCCATACTACATACATAGGTAATTAAAAGCGTTGGTCAATGGGTGGGAGGGAGGGAGAAGACTGAAGATGGATGACTGAGTGCGGTTCCTTTTTGATTCTTGAAAAAATTAAATGTTTTATAGATTCTAGCTTAGTACCTATTCATCTTGGCTCTGGCATCTGGCACAATTCTTCAAAATTTTAATTTTAGCTAAATATTTCATTTACTATCTTGAGATCTAAAAGCATTGCGCCAAAATTCAAACCTGGTTTCAATGTGCCGTACCTTCATTCCTCTTCGCTATACTTTAAAAAAAATGTGCCAAAATCAGAGATTAGAGTAATCACCCCTTGCCTTTTAACGGTATTTGTATTACGGGCTTTTTACGGAAACCATTTTTACGGACCCGTTACGGCACGGCTCCGATCTCTAGCCAATAATAATAGATATTATACCTATATGAAAGATGATCAAACAAGGTAACGGCAGTAATAATTAATAAATGTATGAAATTTATGTTCTTTATTATTTAATTAATATTTATTAATCTGCAGCAACTAACTAAATCTGTAATTGTTTAATGATTTTGAAATTTGCAAGTTGCACTTTTGATATTTGACCATTCAAATATTGCAAACTAAATAATAAATATTGACCAATGAATTCGTTTCGTTTCACACGGTTAACCAACCATCCCTAAAATTGGAAATGGTTCCCTTCCAACTTTGTCCGTCGCATCCATCCAACAATACTTTCGTTCGCCCTTTTCGGCACGTCAATTTCTCCATTTGCCACTTATTATCCATACGCGCCGTCCCAATTTGGCCAAATGGGCAGGCGGACCATTTCCGCCGTAGGAGGGCATTTACATTTGGCGCCTGACCTGACATTCGTCGAAGTAAAGTGCCTGTGGCTTATGGCTAATTGGCAAACCCTGTTCCGCCGCATCCAACGCATCTTCTTGTTCCAAGACATCACTTTCCCATTTCCGAAGCCAATTCACCACCACACTACCTTTTGGCCAATTTGTCCAAAATGCAGATGAACCACTTCTTTCTTGTTTCCCTATTCGCTTTGTGCACGGCCAGCAGAAGCAGAGTGAGTGCAGCGGGCAGTGCCGAAATGATGGATGGATCTTCAGGTAGGAGATTTGTTCCTGGATTTGTGGAAATTAATAATTAATCGCTATGGTATCGGTATTCAGGAGCTGCGCTCGATGAGGAGATTGTTGTTCCCTGTTAGTGTTGTTTTGAGGTTTTAACCATTCTGAGACTGATTTCTTTCACTGAACAGGGAAAAAGTTGTACCGTCCGAGAGGTCCTCCCCGCTTTGGGAAACGGGCACTGGTGCTGATGGACGACGAGTCTGTGCCGGTGGCTTGGAGGAAGGGAACTGAATGATGGAAGAGCGGCAGGAAAGGGCGCATGCGCAGATTGGTCCATTTTCAATCGAACTGACGAATGTTGGTGATAAATGATAATGTGTGGGCGAATAAACTCCACTCTGTTGTTCTCTCTGCCGGCACCAATTCCCTTGAAGAGAGCACTCCATGACAGCATCTGATTGCAACGTTAACTGTCAAAAGATGGCTCTCTTCAATGCTTGGCACCCGTTTGGTGGTTAAGGATTCAGTTTTGAGGGGAAATGGAAGTTGTCGAATGATGGCGAAAAGAGGAGCGATCGTACGAGAGGGGGATGGACGATGGCTGGCTGATATTGGCTCAAATCCACTCGTTCAAATTGGCATTATTGAGTGAAAGGGAAAAGATATAGTGTTGGCGGAGAAGGAGGAACTGCTTGTTGCTTAAGAGTGGAGAAAAGGCGGAAGAATTGTGAGATGTGAAGGATGACCGTTGGAGGAGAAGTGAATGATGGGGTGGGGTGAGAAGAGATCGCGGAAAGGCTAATTGGAGCGTGAACGGAGAGTGGCTGGCGAAAAGAGAGTTCCATCAAATCACGCTTGTAAAGTTTACTACAGGCGAATATTGCTGAATCTAACATTGATAGTAGTACAAAGGATTGGTTGATCAGAAACTGTACTTACGAATTAAAAAGTTAGTTTTTTATCGGTAGTAACGGGATCTGATGCCTCACCACCCAATTCATCCCTTCGTTTCCACAAATTCGGTCTTACATATCTTCTTTCCGTCCCCAGTTTTGTGTTTATTTGATTTTCTCTCCATTCTGTTTTCCATTCAACACCGATTTTGTGGTTTGCGTGACGAAAATGCATTCATCCGTTCATCGCAGTCTATAGTCCCTCTCCCTTGGCTCTCTCCGAGTCGTCTGCTGCTGCTGCTGTGTTTTGTTGCCTTTGCTCATTCCTCGCACAAAAGTGCTAATTGGCTCCTGTCCTGCCCTCTCTCCATGGGCACATCTAATAATACTTGGGATCGAGACCCACATGTTCAATTCACATTTCATTATTTTCTACACTCGCGTTCCTTCTCACTCCCCGCCTTTGTTCGTTCCGTCCCTCTTCCTCTTCTCCATCGTTGTCATTTCCTTCTTCCCTCTCTTTGGGCATTCCCTTTCCTTTTGCCGCACTAACTCGTCCCTCGCCCAAGCCCAATTCCCTCGCTGGTGCCGCTGGGGAGGACGGCGGGAAGAAGACAAACACACACAGCGAGCGAGCAGCCGACTGACGCTGAATCGATAAATTCGCGATGGCTGAGAGAGCATTCATTTCCCTCCTCCGTCCGTGGCCCGGCCCAGCAGAGCCCACCATTCCTCTCTCCCTCACTCGTTCTTTTTCCACTTCCCGCACAACCATTGCCCCCATTTTGGCCTTTGAATGAATGGGGAGTGTGTTATTTTTATTTCGTTGTTTGTGGGTCTAGAACTAGATGTGGTTGGCTGCTAAGGAATAGGAATATTGAGGGAAAAAGAACACATAACGCGAGAGAACCCTGCGGCGCGTCTCGTTTCCGCGGTGGCGCAATTATCCTCCACTCTCGCCCAACATCTTTCGAAGAACACGCATTATTCACTCATATTTACTCTCGACACATTCATTATCTGCGAGAGATGACGACAAATGGACAAATTATCGAACCGAATAAGCGAATAATGACGCTTTGGTTTGGCAGTTTGGCTGTGTGCGGGTGCGATGATGCGAATTGGGCGGGAAAGGGGGGTGGGGAGAAAGAGGATGGGAGGATTGATTGGCGTTTTGTTGGGGGAGGGGAGGGGAATAATTGGCTATAGGCTATACTAGGCTATAGGTACTAGTACACGTGCGTACGTACACATGCGTAATGTGCGTAACAATCACCTGTGGGGACCGCCGGGGACAATGGGGAGCACCGCGACCGCCCGCACTCCCCACCCCCCGCCCAAATCCGCTCTCTCCGGATCGATCTCCTTTCATTTCAAGCACCGTCCGCCCATCCACATCCTCACAATTTATTTTCATCCCAAACCAAACCATTCCATTCCATCCGAATTCAGCCAATCGATCATGTCCGTTTCTCTTCTCCGTTTGTTTTAATCAGCGAATCCCCAGTAGAAGCAGCAGCAGCAGTTCCCCGTCCCATTCTGCCCAACCCATTTACTCGTCAATCAAATCCAATTTATTTGCCCAGCGGGGATAATTCCTCATCGTGGGTGGAGGAACGCAATGAATGGTTGGCTCCGCCCGCGTCCGTCTGCTGGTGCCTGTTGCCTAGGGGGCAAGGCAAGTGCAACACACAGCGAAATAATTGTATCCTCCTGTGCCCGTTCATCAGCCATTCAATCCACTTTCCCCGCCCAATGGCGTCAAACAGTAATTAGCGATGCCCCTTCCCTTTGCCGGCTCTCGCTTTTTCCGCCCGCGCATAATCCCCGCTCCCATGCATTCCCCGCCGCCGCTTCCAACGGCGTCGACCATCGATCCAGGCTGGCGCGCTCGTTGCCCATTCTTTCACGCTTTGCCTGCCATTCTCGTGTTTAGAGCCAGCCGGGCAGAGAGCAGGTCCACTCATCACCCGCACTCACCCACACCCCACAGCACAACCACAACACAGCTCCCTTTTCTCGCCTCCCCGCCACCTCAGTCTGTGCGCCAGCCTCGCTCACTCCCTCACACTACTCGGTCGTAGTCCAATCTGGTCCATTCCCCCTCTTCTCAGTCTGCCGCCCAATTTTCGCCTCTCCCGCAAAATGTATGTAAGCCTCAGCCAACCAGCCTAATTGAATTCACCGCGCCTGCCAACAACCATCGGCCGCACATCCATTTCATCGTCCGCCGACAAAAAGTGGATATCGACCGGAAGAAAACAGAAAAAATAATACGGGTGCAGCAGATTAATAACGACATTGTTAATTCGGAGGAGCCTTGACAAAAATGACCAAGGAGGAAGGCAACGGAACAGAGCAATTTGTGGATAGGGTGAGTGAGACAGGGAAGGACTGGTAAATGAACGATTCATTTTCAGACCTCCATAAAGCTGAAACTGATCCTGGTCAGCGGGAGAACGCACGAATTCAACCATTTCACCCCGTCCACAAGTGCAGCCGAAATTTGCCAGCACGTTTTTGAGAACTGGCCTCCGGGTGAGTCAATTCGGGATGAACTGATTGGTTGTTGAAATGTGACTCCAGAATGGGAGGAGGAGAAAGTGTCCAGTGCCTCGATGCTGAAACTGATTTACCACGGCAGATTTTTGCACGGAAGCGTCACAATTGGCGCGTTAAATCTGCCCGCGGGAGCATCAACGGTAGGCGTTGAGGGCAAGAGCACCGCCCAATGGTCTTCATTTCCAGCAAGTTATGCACCTGGTGACCAGAGAGACGCTGCCCGAACCCAATTCGAATGGTCCGAACGCGTTTGTTTCCCGCTCACCACCAATGGCTTTTTCATTTGCAGAGAATTTGAAGAAGAGCAAGAGTCGAAGTTGTTGCCGTTGCTGTATCTGCTGAACGCTGTCCCATCCCAGCACTCGACCACCTCTTCCTCTCCCTTCTCCACTCACTCGTGTCCCCCAGTTCGTCAACATCACACTGTTTCGGGTATACAAAGCGCAGAGGCAAAGAAGAGTGGACGTGAAGCGGACGGAGGAGAGGCAATCGAACGAAGAACGAGAAACTCGCTTGTCTCTCTGTTCTTTCCACCGCCACCTATCCCACACACCTTTCTGTACATTCTTTCAAGTTTCAAGCACTCGATCATACAATTTCCGCCATTTTTGATAAAGTGTACGGAAAGAACGATCAGACAACAATAATAATACACCGCACTTTATAGACAAATGCGCAGGTAAATTCGGAAGCGGAATGGCACAAACCTGGAATCACGACCGATATACAAAAGGAAATTTCATCGAGAATTGGAGTGTGAAATAAATAAAATAGAATATGTTGTATAATAATCAAATATTACAAAACTGTCTATTTGGGCCACATCGGAAATTCACTCAAAGGGTCTTGTCTAGGAGATTCTCACACGCATATAATGAGACATATTTGGAATTGAGAGCAATTGCAGCATTCAAATATCTGTCGTTTTTGGTGTTCTGACTAGCAATCCGACTGCGATCGGCGTTCACCAATTTCAAGCGTCTGGCGCCAGTTTAGCGCCAGATCCCCGAGGCGTAAGACTCGTGCCCAGACTGTTTTTGAAGAAGCGGAAGCTAAAAACGAATTTTGGTCCTGAAGGGTATTTAGAAAATAATCTATACAATCTCCGGACGCCGCTATCCCTGCGCTCATATTTCCAAGGCCGCAGTTTCTCGTCGGGTTCTCTATTAATTGGGCCAAAAACGAGGCACTCCTCTGAGCTGAAAATTGACGAAGAACGGTTTTGGAGGGATTATTCTAGTTTGAAGACAAACTCTTCAGTTTTGTTTGTTTGCACATCTTCGGTCTGTTTTTGCTCTTCTGCTATGGAAATTGATGGCTTTGGCGGGGGACTAGGCACATTTGCGGGAACAACAGCACTGAACAAAAGCAAAAGCTCGTCGGTTTAAAATGAATCGAATTTCAACTCATTTGACTATGCCGAATAACCAATAATTCATTTTTAATTCACTAGCCTGGCATTTTCACTTGGAGTTTCGCTTCTGGGCCGGTCGATGGTCTCATCCGAAACGACCGATGACGCTCTGTATTGGTCGATGCGCTCCTCCAACTCCAGCACTCTCGCCTTCAGCGCATTCTTTTCCTGTAGCACCTCTCGGAGTTCAGCCAGGGTGAATCGCGGCGACCTCTCTTCAAAGTCCTCCTGTTCCAGTTGCTTTTGCAATTCCAGATCCTTACAGGCTCTAGAAAGAGATTGCAGTCTGTTGCACCATTCTCTGCAGAATAACCTGCTCGTCTCGTTTAGCACCCTCTTCAACTGGAACGCATCCTCCTCCGATTGCTGCAACCGTTTCAATATTTCCGCCCTCTCCAGCAGGAGCATTCGGCCCTGCTTCTGAAGCGAAATCAAGTGGAGGAGCCTTAGACGAATCCAACAAACCTGGAGAGATCCGTTCTTTCGAATCAGGTCTTTATTCTGACGTATCAATCGCTCAATGCTGTCCCTCAAACTCTCAATTTCGCCACAGTACGAGCTAATGTCCTGTTGCAGTTCCTTTATGCGCTCTTTTTGCGTATGCGTCATTTTCCGTAAATCGTTCAGGATTTGGAAGTGCTCATCCACAATTGCTTGAATGCAAGCCAATTTGTTAGCGGCGAAAGCGAAACTTACGCTTCTCTGTCGAGGTTCCTGTTAAAGAATTGTTTGGTGCCTTTGGAATCTGCTCTTTTATGCATTTATTTTCAGTTTGGAGTTTTTGGACCTGAAAATTAAAATAATTTCGGATACATTCCAAAACTTACGATTTGGCACAACTCGTCAATTTCCCGTTTGTAGTTTTCCTCCAAATCGATTATATCCTGAAATGCATGACATAAAATAAAGATTCAGACTTAATTTTATTTATGACTCATGAGAAATTGGTAATTTTCTAATTTTGCCCGCCTTTTCCAAATTCTGTTTGTCTCGAAGTCGCTGTTGCTTTTCCTGTTCGAACCGTTCAATAGTTTTTTGTAGATCCAATATTTCCGAATTGTCTTTGTCGTTGTATTTTGCCAGCGCCTCTAATGTCTCGAGCGCAGAAATAACCTTTATTCAATGATAATGTAATTTTAAAAACGAAACAATTTCTATTCTACCTTCCTCACCACCGACTCAAAAGGTTCATTGCCAAACTTCCCAACGAGCTTCTCGAAATCTAAGCAGGAAAAACATTGGTCATTAATCATTTAATATATTGGTAATAATTAATAAATAATACCTCTATTTATTGATTCTGCCAAGTCGTAGACATCAATCACTGTAATTTGCTTTGAAGGACTGCTCGAGTAAGAAGGACTTTCCATTATGCCTCTGAAAAATCTAGCGGTGCCGCCCACCTTTTTTAAATTATGCCTCAAATCATTATCAATAATAATTAATACCTAACATTTAACAGTAAGTAAAAATAAGTAATACATATGAAACGTTAACATGCTCGCATGATTTTGTTTGTGTGGGTCCCTATTTTATTTCACATGTTTTTATAGTATTTATTAGATAGTGGTCTCCGAGAGCGAGCGGCGGATGGTTGTGGCTTGTGGGTGAGTGAGTCACATCACATCATTTCCCATTATTCTGTTCTGCAACCCCTCCTCCCTGCAGCTCTCAGCCCTCCCTTCTTCCTCTAATGCCAAATGAGAGAAAAGGCAAATATTTACTAAATGCTCATTTCTCATTTGTTAGATATCCATTTAGACATACATTTATGGGTGGGGATCTGGGGATGAAGATTAAAAAACCCAAAAAGGGGAAGAGAGAAATCATCCAAATGGATCAGAATCATTTCGGATCAAATTTTATCTCTTACTTAATTAATAGAATTTGAACATTGAATAGATTTCGTCCAATTTTTCGGTTTTTTACTTGGTAATCTAGTGAAGTGGCTCTCTCCCTTTTGTTGGATTTTTTGTATGGACAAATTATAATTACTTATTGAATACTGAATACCTAGAATAATGATGAGGCTGCAGAGTGCCCGCTGCCCGCTGCCCGCCGGCGATCTTTTATTTTATAATTTAATAGGGAAAATCATGTCACAACTCATAACACGATTTTATCCAATGATCCAACAACAATAATGTGAAATCTGGAATCTGGATAAGTGATAACTGATAATCTAATAAAATGATATAAGCGGAAGTTTGAACCTTGAACAGTTTACTTTCAGTCCAAAAATTAAAAATAGATTTCAATTTGTTATATTTTTATTTTAGTATTTAGCATTTAGTTTATATAATTTTGAGAATGCGGCAAATAACATATTCTCTTGCATTAATTTTTTCGATCTTCGTTGATATATCCTATTCCTACTTTATCCATGTCGACGCAAACGAAGAGCAGTGCTTTTTTGATAGGGTTATTTCCGCAACCAAAATGGTAAGGCATCAGAACAATCCCAAAACATAAGCTGACTCAACAACTTTAGGGTCTCATGTTTGAGGTGGCAGAAGGAGGATTCTTGGACATCGACGTTAAGGTTTACACAAAAATAAATAAATAAATAAATTTATTATTTAGATTGTCGGACCCGATAACAGAGAGATCTACAAAGGCATATTATATTGATGGGATAGGGAGATGTGTATGAAATTCGATTAAATTTAAGGTGAGCGTGAGAGTTCGGGAAAATATACATTTGGTAAGGGCACAGTCGTTGTATTTACTAAAAGGAACTTTTAATTGACAGCTGCCCACATGGATGGCGTCTACACTTATTGCTTCAGCAATAAGATGTCCACAATGACTCCAAAGGTAAAAACCAATAGGAATATGGATTAATAGTGTTCAATTCAAATTGAAGGTGGTCATGTTCTCGGTAGACATTTCCGCACCTGGACACCAAGCAAATCCTGCTGACGGCACGAAGATTGATGGTAAAAGAGGGGTGGCTACCTGTTTGCAATTCAATACTCAATTTTTAAGCGGACAGCCAAAAACTTGAGGAGATGATTAAAGAGCTCTCAGCAATGCTCACGGCAGTTAAACACGAACAGGAGTACATGCAAGTCAGGGACAGAGTTCACCGCTCCAGTGAGTATTCTCAAGCCCATATTTTCGACAATTCGAATTTTTCCAGTCAACGAGAACACGAACAGGTAAGCGATTGGAGAATGTTTTTAGATGGACTTCTGGACGCTCTTCGATTCCTTCCCCGTTCAGCCGTGTAGTGATTTGGGCCATTTTCGAGGCCATTCTGCTTGTGTCTATGACTGTCGGCCAGATTTATTACCTGAAGCGATTTTTCGAAGTGCGCAGAGTGGTCTAGCGGCAGAGCTTAGTGCCACTACGATATATTTATTTTCTTTTCGGATATCTGTTTTCTATTTATTTTTTGTTGATAATGTTGACCTGTCACTGAAACAAATATCGAAATCTGAAAAGATAGTTGCTGATTTGTCGCATCTTCCACCACATTATTTACCATTCAATCCGAGTATTAAAAAAGTGATTAATCGTGCGCCGCCACTTCGCCTCCGAAGGGTCAGCCGTTCCCTGCATGGATTGCGTAAATTCGCGATGGGCGCATCCAAAGGGAATCTGGGAAGAAATTTGGAACACGGGATGGAACAGAAATGGCTGAACGATCATTGCGTCCTTAATTGGTATTAGGAGGAAAAACGATTCGTGGTTTTTTCTTCTCGGTTACCGATCAACACATTTTACTGGAAAGAGGCTTTGACATCCGAAGAATCCGCCAATATGTTTGGATTTGGAGTTTAAAGTTTTCTGTCTTATCTCTACAGTGGAAGGCCATCATTAAAAAGTCCGATTAAATTTCACTGGTTCTTTTGCAAGTCTTTTGCGCTTCGTTGAGCCTTGGGCGACGGGCGCTCACTTGAAATCATTTAACAAAAAATGTCCAAACAAGGCGCCATCCAGTGAATGAATTCGCCGCTGGGCAGACGTCAGGGTGAAGGGAGGGATTCGGAGACGGGAGAAGAGGCGAGACCTTGACATGCAACCAACGGTCGAATCAAAAACCAAACCAGCGCAGCTTGCCATCCCCCTATTTGGGTGGATGTGAATGGATTGATCCAATCTCTCAGCATCTTCCGTTTGGCCCCTTTCTTTTACTAATTTTTTCCGCCTTCCGCCGCCGCTCATGGTCACTCTCACCCGTCATCCTCCAATTGCTGTGAGAACTCTCCCCCCTCCTTCCGTTTTCCCTCATCCCTCAATAGTACCTTGGAACCTTCTCCAAATTTCCTTTTCAATTTTTGCCCAATGCGACTGCAATTTTAAGCGTCTCACGTGAAGCCCCATACCTTCTGGGGCAGACAGACTGGACGATGTCAAGGATGGGAAGAGTTGTTCTCTCCCTTTGGGCTCACTTTGTTCTCCTCATTGCACTGCTTCCCTCGAGTACTGTCCAGTTCGCCAAATTATTCACCAATCACTCAATGAGCGGCACAAGACCGCTGTTCGTCGTAAACTTTGAGATGGCTACCGTCATTTGTCAGGTTGGTGCAAAGTCATTCCATTTCCACATTTTATGAGCACTTGTTACTGCAGCATTCAACCGATCCAACAGATTTTCATGTGCACGAAATGTCAATTCTCTGCGATGGGAAACAAGACTGCTTTCCCAGGTCTTACATATTTGTTTTTCTCATCCATACTTTTTTCAGTGCGGCTCTGCACGATGAGTCCTTTGCTTATTGCCGTGAGTTGTCTGTCCTTTTGGAGTTCATTCTAAAACTCCCAAAATCAGGGCCTGGTCAATGTGACGGGATGACTTGCAGCAACCGTGGCGCATGCCTTTTTGACGGAGAAAAACCGCGCTGTTTCTGTGACAGAGGAACTCATGGGAAGAATTGTGAACTTGCAGGCAAGTCCCTTTCTCTCCCTCACTATTATGTATACCTTGACATTTACACGTGAACAGAACCCAACTCTTGTGCTGATACGCCCTGCCATCCGACGGCACAATGCCAATGGGAGTCCGAACTCAATGCATGCCAATGCCATTCCGGATTCCGCGGTAACGGCACTTTTTGCGAGGACATCGACGAATGTGCTGAAGACACCGCAAAATGTCCAGAACAATCGCACTGCGTCAACTTGCCGGGCACATTTATTTGTGCGTCTGTCTTCTACCAATACTAAGCAACATCCGCCCAATTTAGGCAATTGCACCGATGGATTTACGCCTGTTGGAACACCAGTCGAGCGGTGTGTTGGTGAGTTTTGTCCAGGAAGCAATCATTAAAGGGATCTTGAAGACATTGACGAGTGCGAGAAGGACAACAACTGTGGCGAGGGAATGCGTTGCCAGAACGAGGTGATCGGTTTCTTTTTGCCCATCAGCAACCGTTTTCCCAGATCGGTTCCTACTCGTGCGGTCCCAGCTGTTCGCCTGGGTTTACGCCTGACCATAAAGACCGTTGCGTGGATGTGGACGAATGCCTTGGCTCACCGTGTCACTCCCGAGCGGAGTGCATGAACACTCTTGGCGGGTTCGAGTGTCTTTGCCTGGAGGGCTATCGTGGCGATGGTTTCCTCTGCGAAGGCAAACAACCCATTCTACGCTGCTGGACCCATCATTTTTATGCCCCTTTAGACATTGATGAGTGTGCAGCGCATGATAACCTGTGCGTTGGCAAGAGCGAGGGCCACACCAAATGTGTGAATCTGAATGGCGGATTTGTGTGCTGCGATTCGCTTAAGGCGGATTCCGATTGCATTGCAGGTCCCCACCTCTCTCACATATCACAAACTGCTTTTTTAATTCAAGATAAGGACACATTATGTTCCGGCGGATGTGGCAAAAATGCGGAATGCCTCAACCAAACATGCCGATGTCCTCCCGGCTTCACCGGTGACCCACTCAGACGATGCCACGACATTGACGAGTGTCTGGCGGGAGGAGATGTTTGCGCAGGAGTGCACCAGTGGTGCGTGAACTTGCCCGGAGCACACGTTTGTTGTTCGTCCGACAACGACCGACCAGAATGCAAAAAACGCAAGGGAAAAACAATGCTGCAATCGAAGGGGGGTGCGAGGGCAAGGGCAAGGGTGAGACTGCATTTGGCGGGAGAGACACCCGAAGAAGAGGCTCCATCCGCAGGTGAAAAGAGGGGAAAAGGAGGTGCAAAATGGGGCTTCCAGAAGATGAAGTCTCGGAAGGCGGTCAGCGCAGAGAGGAATCGGGCGGCAGTCTCTTTGTTCTGCACAGAGACAAAGTGAACAATGCATCGGCAAACGAGACTGGCACGCAGATCTCGTCACCCGGCAGATTCCAGATCCCGGCCACCAACATCCAATCTCGTTTGACACTAATTCACCTCTGAATTTGGTGTTTCCTTAGCTTTTCCCTTGTGCGCACCATTTGCCGCCACTTCCGTTTGCCCCGAGAAAGCAAACTGCGTCGGCGGATTCTGTAAATGCAACATTGGTTTCAGTTGGAACGGGGCAGAGTGCAAAGAGCAAACTGGGACAGGGGAGGAGGGAAAGGGAGAGCAAGGACAACCACAGCATGAAGGAACAGGCAAGGGTCCTGAATCATCCCCTTTTGTTTAGTCTCTACTTGCAGAAAGACAACCTTCTGCTGGAGAAGGAGAACCAGAAACGCGGGGAGAAAGTGGCTCAGAAAGCAGTGGCCAGATTGGCATAGTTGTGGTGGGCAAAGGCGGAACACGAAAGCAGCACTCAAATGCAGGGAAAGAGGGTGGTGGATTTGGAGCGGGGTCAGGCGAGGGAGGAGGCAGGTTAGACGGAGACATCCAAAACGGACAGGCACCAGAAGGTGAACAGAAACCCGACTCGACTAGAACCGACGAAAACCAGAGGCCACGAAAGGAGGAACCATTTGGGGGAGGAGGAAGACTTTCCGCATCTGCCGGCCGAGAGGCGGGCCAGCAGAGCAAAGGGGAGATCAGCATTTGGCTGGTTGGGGGAGGCGCCAAGGAAGCGGAAGAGCCGAAAGAAAGAGACCACCATCAAGGGAGGGGAGGAGAGACGCAAGAGCAGGGAGGGGCCCACCCGGGAGGAGCAGAGAGCGGCGGCGGTTTAGAAGGATTGGAAGAAGCGATCGGACCAAATGGTCGGGACAAAGAGGGACACATTAAGACTGAAGATGAAAAAGCAGGCGCAGAAGAGGTTGCTGCAGCAGTAGAAGCAGACAACAACCCAAAAGTGCCGCCTCTACACAAACAGCCTGACGGAGATGGAGGCGAGACTGGAGAAGAGAGTAGGGGCGAGATCGGCATCTGGTTGGTTGGCAGGAAGGGAAAGGAAAAAACGACTGATGAAGGAGATAATGGGAACGAGGAATTGGGCTCACGCAGAAAAGAGGTAGAAGCGCCATCGGAGGCTAAAAAATCTGGAAAGTCGAAGGGAGGTGGTGGAATGGCCGGAATGGCGGAAAGTGGCTTGACGTTGAGAAAAGAATCCGACGAAGAACTGGGCGGGGAAGGGGGAACGGCCGATTTGGAGAATGGGGCGAAGGGGGACGGAAGCGGACAGAAAACGGAGGGAAGAACAACACCCGCTGAAGAAGAGGCAGGTCTGGAGATTGGGCGAGGAATTGGAATTGCGGAAGAAGACGCAAAAGCCACAGCCGGTCCGAACGCCGCTTCAGAGTTAAGCGAAAACGTTGCAATGACGACGAAAAGGAATGGCTTAACAGTGATTGATGCGGAGAAAGAGCCAAACTGGATCTGGAAGGAGGGCGAGGGTGATAAGATGACAACAATGCAGAGTGGGAGAGAAGAAGAGGATGGGGGTCTATCGGGAGAAGGGGAAACAAATGGAGCTACGACGACAGCTGGCGGAGGTATTTGGGACGAAAAGACGCAAAGAGGAGGAGCAATAAAGGCCGGAATAGATGAACCGACGACCGCAGTTCCTCCACTCCGCATACGTCCGTCCCCGTACGCCAATGTTTCCTCGACCAGACCTCCAGCGGAAGAGGGCACGTTTCAACCAGGTTCTACCATGACATTTGAACTGGACACAACGACGACCGCGGAAGATGGCGAATTGGGACTGGTGATCGGGAGGTGGATTGCGCCCGAGGAAGGGGGTGGCAAGGAGAGTCGGACATCGACCAGCCACAACCCATCCACGACGGATAGAACAATCGAACTCGTAACGGAGGGGGAGGAAAATGGGTCCACAGCACCAATCGAGGGGGTTGGACAGAGAAGAGAGGAGACCTCTACGAAAGGAACGCAAACAACAAAAGAGAGACTGTCCACCGAGGACAGAGGATTGGCTGGCACGATCTCGTCGGTGGTCTCATCCGGCCAACGCTCAACAACAGAGCAAATAGAAGAAACCACCAACAAATATCAAACTGCAAGATCAACAATGCAGGTGGAAAGGAGAGTGGTGACGGGAGATTACGAATTGGGAGTCGGGTCGACGAGACAGTCGAAAGAGGGAACAACTCCAGTTCTGGAAGGAGGCGAATCCAGTACCGTCGAAGGGGCATCGACGAATGGATTGAGAGTGGAGATTGACGGCGGGGAGGAACCGGAAGGCGGGGAGAGGGAGGGCCTCCGAAAGAAGGGAACAGTCGTGCTAGGGTCGAGCACTGTTCCATCGACGGTTGGCGAGGGCAAAACGAGTGGGCAAGAGGCAACCACGGAAGGGGGAAGAGGAAGGGAAGAGTCGTCCACGAGGAGGGAGGAGGCAGCAACCGAGCCAGCAACGGAGACTGGAGGTTTTACAACGCCGGGGAACGGGGACCCGGCAACAAGTGAGAGGATTGGCGGGACAACACGGGGGGACGGGGAGGCCAGTCCGAGCAAAGAACCGGAAGTCGCATCGACCGACAGGGCAACCGGGATGACAACCGAGAGCAGTGGGGGCTCTTCAACGGACACACCTCCGCCCCCGGTTGCACTTACATCCAGTGCACCCTCGCAGAGTTCAACGTCAGAAGTGCCGCTACTCGAGGCCGGATCAACACCAGCGGCAGAAGGGCCAACCGAGCACTCCACTCCCTCGCCTCCAATTGTCGTCGATGAGGCCTCCTCACTTCCTCCTCCCGGTGTCTCTTCATCTGCAACTGGGACACCGCCATCCGATGGTTTTATTAGCACATCCACATCTTCAAGGGAGGAAGTAGAAAGGCCAGAAGGGGAAAGGAATGGACAGGAAAGGGCAACGATCGCTACAAGTACTAGTCACGAAGAACCGTTCGTAACTTATCCTCCACAATCCACGAACGAGAGCAGCACACCATCTGATACGTCCACTCCTAGTTCGGTTGCTCCAGGAGAAGAGAAATCTACGGTTTCATCAATTCAATTGTCTTCTTCGCCAACAATTAGCAATGTAATGACGGAAATTAATGTTTTTAGCAGCATTAAACCAACGGATGAGCCAGAAAAGGGACTCGAGATCGGAAAATGGGTGCCCGAAGGAGAGGGGACGATGCGTCAAAGCAATGCAACAACAGCAGCGGCAAGTCAACACTCAACTCCCCTCTCTACAACATATTCCGGGGAGGGAACTACCAGCACAACTGGGCAAACAACAGCGGTCACAGCTCCAGTCGGCACTTTGGCCGCAAGTCAAACTGTCTCCCCAGAGTCTTCTCGCCCTTCATCTGCCGGTTTGACATCGTCTGCGGAAGAAGAAGGGACGACAACAGACAAGGGAACAGAGCCAGTCCTGACTTCTTCCTTGGCGACCATCGTCAGTTCATCGTCCGAAACTTCCACATCTAGCAGCTCTTCTCAATCAATTTTACCGGTTTGTTTTCCAACCTTCACACGATTTTTGTTTATTCCAAAAATAGGAACAACGACCAACATCTTCTATCGTGCCTTCAGAGACTGGCCCAATCGCCTCATCGACTCTGGCCGAGAACACCACTTCCGCAGCTGTTCAATCATCTACCAATTTGCCGCCAAGTTCAGAGTCTGCTCGCCAATCGGGCACATCGCCAATGCCACCAACGACCTTCGACAGGTCAAATGTGCCGCGCCCAACTGGGGAGCCAGAGAGAGGATTGGAGATCGGGCCAGAGAGGCGGCAAGAGTCGACCAACCAGACAGCCCCACCGACACCGGCCTCAACAACAATTGCTCAACCAGTGTCCATCACAGTTGCCCCACCAACACCAACCGCAGGCTCTTCGACGCCAGCAGAGTCCAGCCAATCAAAAAACACCGTTTTGCCAACCGAAATTCCATCTCGAGTTGCGACCTCAAGAGGGCCAACATCTGAAGGGCCGACATCGGCCAAACCCTTGCCTAGCAGTTCTGTTGTTTCCGAAAATGAGAGCCAAACCACTTCCGGGACAACAACTCTCCATGAAGGAGCAACGACGGAAAAGGGGGAGGGACTGGAGATTGGAAGACTGCCTGAGAAAGAAAAGGAGGGAAAGGAAGACGGGGATTGGACAATTCTGGTGGGGGAGGAAGAAGGGAAGGAGACCAGAACAACGCCGGGTGGGACAGAGACGAGTACTTGGCGTACAACAGCCGGGGGGAGGACTACGGCAGAAGGGGACCCAGAAGACGCGTCGATGAGTCCATCGCCAATTGCGACAACCGAACTGTTTGTTCAGAGCACGCTCTCTGAACGCACTTCATCGCCACCTTCAACTAATGAGTGGACAACACCAAATGCTGTTGGACTGGAAGAAACCAGCAGCACATTAGGGGAGGATGCGACAACCTCAAACTTGGGAGGGGAGAACAAAACCACAAATGGTGGAATCGAAATAAGCACAGAAGAAACACCTTCGACGAATGGATTGAGAGTGGAGATTGACGGCGGGGAGGAACCGGAAGGCGGGGAGAGGGAGGGCCTCCGAAAGAAGGCGACAACGACTGAGGCGCAAGCGCTGACCAAGGGGAGCGTAGGCGGTTCTTCAGCGACATCTCCTCAACCGTCTCCTGAGCTTTCCGTTTCCACGACCATGGCCAATTCCAATTCGACGCCAGAACCAGTGCCGACTTCTGAAGGCACAACGGAGCAGTCCACAATGGCACCTCCCGTTCCGACCACTCCATCCTCCGCTGCCTCGCCTTCTCCAAAGGTGCACTTGACTGGTCCAACAGCAGAGCAACAATCGACAACCCCATCGGGGGAGGTTGGACGGGAACAAACATCAACTCCCCTTCCCCACGACGAAATACCCACCAAAACTCAAGGCACGGAGGGCCCAAGCGGAACAACACCAGCAAATGAGCCTTTCTCGAGCACCTTGCCCGAATCAAAAACTACGGAAACGGCAGAGGAATGGGGACTCGAAGTCGGATCGAGCAGTCAATCGCCAACCACGAGTGAGGGAGAGGGCTCGTCAACAAATGGAGGGACGACAACCCCCGCGAGTGGATCCATCCACACACAGAGCAGTCTCTCAACAAAGGATCTTTATTCTCCCGTGGGTTGAATTCTAAACAAAGTGCATTCTCATATTTACAATTTACCCCTTCAGACGTCTCCACCCATAGCCCCCTCGACGCAAACAAGTGAGGCGACGAAAGGGTGGCACGCGAGTTCCGCCGTTGGTTCCGTGGAAGCGGAGTCAAAGGCAACCACACGTGGAACTACGACAGAAGAGGGGAGAGCCACGGATGGGGCGAGCAGCAGCGCACCGGCCGACAAGGAAGAAGAGACTTCTTCGCCTCGAATGTCAACGGAACACATTCCACTGGCAACAGCAGATCAAACAACGGACTCTGAATTGTTCACTTCCCCGTCTGGTAGCGCCACTCCGAGCGAAACAACGGAGAAAGTCGCAGAAACGACTTTGTCGGCATCCAAAATGGGAAAAGAAACAACATTGACTGGTGGAGAGGGATCGGAACAGACAACTTCCGGAACGCCTGTCGCTATTTACACTACAGAGGATGGAAGGGAAACACAGAGGAAAACAACATCAGAAGAAGAGGGAGGGCCAAATGGGTCAACAATGCAGGTGGAAAGGAGAGTGGTGACGGGAGATTACGAATTGGGAGTCGGGTCGACGAGACAGTCGAAAGAGGGAACAACTCCAGTTCTGGAAGGAGGCGAATCCAGTACCGTCGAAGGGGCATCGACGAATGGATTGAGAGTGGAGATTGACGGCGGGGAGGAACCGGAAGGCGGGGAGAGGGAGGGCCTCCGAAAGAAGGGAACAGTCGTGCTAGGGTCGAGCACTGTTCCATCGACGGTTGGCGAGGGCAAAACGAGTGGGCAAGAGGCAACCACGGAAGGGGGAAGAGGAAGGGAAGAGTCGTCCACGAGGAGGGAGGAGGCAGCAACCGAGCCAGCAACGGAGACTGGAGGTTTTACAACGCCGGGGAACGGGGACCCGGCAACAAGTGAGAGGATTGGCGGGACAACACGGGGGGACGGGGAGGCCAGTCCGAGCAAAGAACCGGAAGTCGCATCGACCGACAGGGCAACCGGGATGACAACCGAGAGCAGTGGGGGCTCTTCAACGGACACACCTCCGCCCCCGGTTGCACTTACATCCAGTGCACCCTCGCAGAGTTCAACGTCAGAAGTGCCGCTACTCGAGGCCGGATCAACACCAGCGGCAGAAGGGCCAACCGAGCACTCCACTCCCTCGCCTCCAATTGTCGTCGATGAGGCCTCCTCACTTCCTCCTCCCGGTGTCTCTTCATCTGCAACTGAAATTTATGATCGTTTGTCGTCGGTCGGGACATCGAGAAAACCAGCAGTGCAAAGTGAGGGACGGACGACGGAAGGGATGGAAGGGACAACGGTCGACGAGGGGGAATGGGGTCTGGAGATCGGGTCAAGCAGGACACCAGAGGAGGCGACAGCAACGACTGAGACGGGGAAGCAGCAGTCGTCCACACCTGCTTTGCCGACGGTAAATATTCAAATTTTCATTCCGGTCATTTTAACCCATTTTCAGACTTCTCAGCCGTCGTCATCACTTTCTCCGTCCACGGGAACAACAAGCACCCACCGTTTGCATTCTTCAACAGGCAGTGCGTCTCCCAGTTCACCGTTTACTTCACCGCCGACGACTGAGGGGACAACAAGTCGTCCCCAACCCCAAACACATTCCCGGTCCAGCCAATCCACTCCCGCCTACTCTCCTCACACAACTCCAGCCTCAACGACTTCATCCGCATACACATCTCCGACGACGCCAAGAGCTACGACCAAAGACACATTTCCCCTCGTGACGAGTGCCGGCACAAAAGGGGTCTTTCTGCAGCTTCTAACTTTTTAAAGATCTCCCCACTCAGCCGATCCAATCCAGCACCACTGCGTCCTCACCGTCCACTCTCCCAGCACCGGCCTCCACTCGACCGAGCTCTTCCGTTTGGGTCGCCCTTTCCCCCAAACACAAACCAACAGTCCCCTTCAGACTCCTCCTCCCCAGTCGTCCTCCCTGTCCACTGCCCCAGCCTCCGAGCGGACCTCGCAAAGCTCCAGCACCTCTCCTCCCCCGCCTTCTCCCTCGACCACCGTTCTTCGCAACCGCTCCTCAACCTCCCCGCCCTCCATCGTCATCCCCACCGGCTCCACTCGCCCGACCCAATTGCCCCGCTCCTCCCCTACCCCACAACCGGACCCGCGCCGAACAGCCCAAACTGCTGCTAGCCCCTCCGCCATGACTCCATCCACCTCAGCGCCTTCAGCCCGTCCAACCGCCACCAGCACAGGGGATCTGTTCTCGCTGAGCACTTCTCCCACTCCCCGAACCGCACCATCACCCCAGTTCCGCTGTCAAAGGTGTCTTTTTCTGTAAATTTTATCACCCATTCTTGTTGCAGCCGAGACCAATGTGGAAGGGATGCATACTGTGAGCACAGGTACGCAAATTTCATTTGTTGCCAGCAACTGATGCGAGTACAGAACGGGCTCTTGCCGCTGTTTGGCCGGCTTCACCGGGCACCCGCCCTTCTCCGCCTGCACCGGTCACCTTCCATTCCTCCACTTCCACTGATTGCCCAGGCATTTCCAGATGTGGACGAATGTGCGCAGAGATTGGACGAGTGCCACGCAACTGTGCGCCCAATCCGCGGTTTCCCTCCCGCTTATGCCAATCCCCCTATGCAGGCCCAATGCCACAACTTCGTCGGCGGATATGTGTGTCTTTGTGCAGTCGGTTTTCGGCGCGGAGTGGACGGACTCTGCCAAGGTGGCCAGTCTGATTCCAGGTCCAATGTTCGCTCATCCTTCAGACATTGACGAGTGTGCCGAAATGGGCTCTTCCGCATGCCATCCCGATGCCGCTTGTCGCAATTTACCCGGAACCTTCTCATGCCAAGTGCTGATCTTTTATTTGCCTTCCCTACCTTTCTGTTCCCCCAGTGCAACACGGGCTTCTCTGGCGACGGCTACACGTGTTTGCCGCTCGCCCAGCGACAGTGTCTGCCCGCGGAATGGGTCATGGCGGACTGTGGGCGCAACCATTTGTGCGTGGTGGACGAGACGGGGACGCCCAATTGCGGCCACTGCAAGAAGGGATTCCGAATGAGTCACGGGGCGTGCACAGGTGCGCGAAAGGGCAAAACCATTGATGGACTGTCCAAATCGAAGACATCAACGAGTGTGCCGAGCCAACTGGCAGCCAGCATCGGCACCGCTGCCACCCGATGGCCCAGTGCGAGAACACAATGGGCGCCCACCGGTGTGTTTGTCGCACGGGGTTCGCGGGCAGCGGGTGGCACTGCGAGGACGTGGACGAGTGCGGCGGAGCCATGGCGGTGGTGCCAGAGGAGCGGGTGTCGAGGCCCAGATGGCCCCTCCACCTGGCCAGTAACGGCGCACTGTCCCTCGGAGGGGCAGCCGCCGCTGTGGCCCTCCAGCCGCGCTCGGGGCTCTCTTCCCCCGCCGCCCTCTGCCACCCGCAGGCACAGTGCCGCAACACAGAGGTGATCTCGCTGAAGAGCCGAATGGCCCATGCCAGTTCTTAGGGATCTTTTCGCTGCGAGTGTCCACGCGGCTGGAGGGGAAATGCCCTCTCCTCGCAATGTGTGCATCCGTCCGCTGTCCAGTGCGGCGGGTGTGCCCCTCTGGCCCACTGCCTGTCCATCCCGCACTTCGACGACGGCCAGTTCCGGCGCATCTGCGAGTGCTCCCCGAACACCAGATTTGACCAGCGAGAGCGAAAATGCATTGGCAAGTACAAAACCAAGACACATCGCAAAGTAGAGGCCAACAGACGTGGACGAATGTGCGGAGAACAGACACAACTGCGACCCGCACACCTCGGACTGCGTGAACGTGGACAGCGGACGGGGATACGAGTGTCGCTGCAGGACGGGGTTTGAGGGCACCGGTGGACAGTGCGTCGGTGAGAGGAGGGGAATAGCCGGGAATAGGGAATATGTGTGGCTGTGAACTGACAGATGTGGACGAGTGCCAGTCGGGAGTGGCCCAGTGCCACCCGAATGTGAGTCCACCCTTTTGATTACTTCAAACACGTTTCCTGGGAAAGGCCCACTGCGAGAACCTCGTGGGCTCCTTCACGTGCCATTGTGCGCCTGGATTCAGCGGCAACGGGATGCACTGCTCCCGTCAGTCCCCACCCTGTTCCGTCCGCTCAACGAACTTTCAGCCCTGTCCCCTTCGCCCCCTTCGCCCACTCCCTTTGCCACCGAGTCGCCGCCGCTCTGTCCCCCCGAATGGCGCGAAATGTGTCTGGCGGCGAACAAAACTTGCTTCGTGGACGACGAGGAGATGCCCCAGTGCGGCTCGTGTCTGTTCGGGTTCCATCCGATGGGCGGCAAATGCGAACGTGAGAACGGCACAATTAGCCAAAGACCGGAACCATTTGGGTCGAAGTGATCAATTCGGTGGGGAATTGCGCCGATCCCAGCAAAAACAACTGCCATCGGCACGCGGACTGCATCGACGTCACGCCTGCGACGCACTTCTGCTCTTGTCGCAGCGGATTCATCGGGGACGGCATTCGCTGTGACGGTAGGGGTGGGGACGCCTAAAAATTTTGTGTCAAAAAAGATGTGGACGAGTGCTCGATTGCGGGAATCTGCGACCCGAATGCGGTAGGAGTTCAAGAAACGACGCAAAACGGTGGTTGTAACTCAGGACTGCCGCAATCTGGTCGGTTCCTACGAATGCGCGTGTGGGCCGGAGTACACGGGGAACGGACACAAATGTGTGCGGCTGGCGAAGGAATCGGCTACAACGGACGGGGGAGGAGGAACGCCCGCGAGCACACCGCCACCCAGCACGACGGTCCAAACCACAGCGGTAGGCCGCGATTTTTGGGCGCCGAAGTTTCGGTTCTGCGGTGCAGACTGTTTCGCAAGAGACGAGGACGCAGGACGGGAAATGGGGCCTTGAGATCGGAACGACCGTGGAACCGGGGAGCGGCGAGCAAACCGAGCAGACCTATCGGACGCCCAGCCAGCGCACCCAGTCGGCCCGTTCCCCCTCCCCCACAACGGCCTCCCCGCCCACGCCGAGGGCAACCACCAAGGACACCTTTCCCCTCGGCCTCACCGGGACCACCGGTGGTCCTCCAAGGGTTGTCTTGTCGCATCCAAAGGGCCAACCCTCCTGATTGCCTTCCAGCCAGTCCATCCCGGCAGCTCCTCCCCGTCTCCGCCCACCTCGTCCACCCAACCGGCAACAACCCATTCCTTGTCCTCCTCCACCAGAACAACAAAGGACACCTTCCGATTGGGCACAACGAGACCCAACAACAACATTGTCGGCAACCGCACTCCTTTTCCGCCACTGTCACTGTCTTCGTCTTCACCCCCCTCATTGTCCACTCACTCTGCGCCGTTGCGGCACAACTTGTCGTCCACTTCTCTTCCGCCATTTGGCCGTTGCTCCGCCCATTCCCAGTGCCATCCGCTGGCTGTTTGTCGTCTTCCCGAGGGCATTTGCCGTTGCGCAAATGGACTCCACGGGGACGGAGTGTCGCAGTGCACGTGAGCCTTCCGCCACTCGCAATTCAGTTCACACTTAACCTTTCAGGAACGAATGTTCACCGTTCGAGTCGCCCTCTTCCGTTTGTGCCAGAAATGCCGAATGCAGCCCACAAACTGTTTTTCCGCCTTCCCCCATTGCTTTCCTCACTTCGTTTTCAGCGGATATGCCAATGTCGCCTCGGATTTGTGGGCGACGGCTACTCGGAGTGTTTGCCGGACAGGTGGGACTGCGTCGCGCGGGGCCCATTCCTCTGTTCGGAGTTTGCGCATTGTGTCGATCGGAGGTAGCACTCGATTCCGAGGGAATTCGGGGGGTCAATTTCTGCCTCTCCGCCAGATGTGTGTGCCGACCAGGTTTTGTGGGCGACGGCACAATCTGCGTTCAGTCGGAGCTGCCCACAGAATGGAGGCGCAACTGCTTGGCGTGCCATTGCAAGGCAACGAGAGAGAAAACTCCCCCTGGAACGTCTGCTTCGTTTTGCAGGCAAGCTGTGTGCAGGGCGAGTGTCGTTGCAACGAGGGCTACCTCGGCAACGGACTTCTGTGTGTGCCCGATCCACGCGACTGCCTGAACTACCCGTCCTTGTGCCACCCCACAAACGCCTTTTGCGATCAAGGTGGGAACAAAAACTGGCAAACAAACAAACAAGTGGTTTGGATTCAGACAGGCGTCGCTGCCAATGTCGCCGCGGATTTTCCGGAGACGGGGTAACGATAGTCCGAACTCCGAAACCTCAAACATTCCCCGTCGCCTTTTCGACCGTTTGCCGTCTGAGCAATTCCTGTCTCTCTGGTGGCCCCGCCTGCCACCCCATGGCCATCTGCATGTCCTCCGGAGAGTGCCGCTGCACAAACGGCTTCGCTGGTGACGGGTGGCAAAACTGTGAGCGCGAACGAGACGGCTATGGTGGGCGAACGAGCAGAGACACGTAAATAATCGTGTTTTCCCAGTGGTTGGGCGGCCCTTGAACGTGAGTCGAAGCGGTCCAATGCCGACCTGCTCTAGAGCGTACGGAAAGTGTCCTGGCAATGCGGAGTGCGTGAATGGGGCGTGCAAATGCGGAAGTGGTTTCGTGGAGAACCAGGACGGATTCTGTCAAGGTCGAGCCAGCCGACCCACTTTTCACCGAGTAACAAAGTAACAATTATCAACAGATATTGACGAATGCCGGATGGGTCTGGCCAGCTGCGCGCCTCAGGCGAACTGCCAGAACTTGGAGGGCGCGTATCGCTGCGAGTGTCCCGAGGGAATGTACGGGGATGGCAGGGAGTGCAGCGGCGAGGAGGAGCAGCAGCACCACTTTGACTCTGGTCCGCACACATTGCGTGTAGCCCCTTCAGTGTTGGTCGATTCAGTGGAGTGCCTTCCCGAAGCTATGGTGGTGCAGTTGGGCGAGGGGTTCCGCGGCCGCATCTTTGTAAAGGGACAGCGCGAGAATCCTCTCTGCTCCAAGGAGTTTGGGGGAACGGAAAAGCTTCCGCTCGAGTTCCACATTCCGCTGAAGCACTGCCACACCCAGATGGACTCAAACAACACCATGACTGCCCTGGTGTTCGTTCAGCGACACCCAACGTGCCATCCTATTCCATTCCACTGCCCCATCCCGACACTCACACTCATTCCTTTAGATTCATCACTGCGCGCTCGCTCTCTTACCGCGTCCAGTGCCACTACCCTCTGCACGCAAGACAGTTCCAGACCAGTCTGCGAGTGAATGAACTAGCGCCTCTCGCATCTTTGGCCAGCCAAGGGACAGAACCGATTTGGTAACAATGATTTGTGCCGAAGAAAAATCACCACCTGTCTGTTTGAGCATGCTGGAGGTGAATGACGAGCGAGGGGAACGAGTACAGACTGCCTTTGTGGGACAGGCGAGTGTCCACTCAAAGTCCTATTCTACGTTTTTGGATTCAGTCTCTGACGCTAACTCTCAGCGTTTCGCCCAACTCCACTTTCTCCATTCTGCCGCGCAGCTGTTTTGTCGTCAATCTGGAGTTGGAACAGCGACACGCACTTACGGATGCTGCGGGCTGTGCCGTCGATTCCACCCTGTTCCCCGAATGGACTCAGATCAGTCCCCACCAGACAAAGGTAAGGACAATGTGTGAAACACCATCCATCCATGTCTTGTAGGCAACATTTCGCACGTTTAAATGGCCAGAGAGCAATCTGATCCGCTTCGAGTGCGACTGTGCCGCTTGTTTGGGGCCGTGTCCATTGGTCTGAAATGAAAGTTGCCCGCATGATTCGAAGCAATTTCCACAGATTGATTGCGGGAAACAGAGAAAGGCGTTCATCCGCCAGAAATCAGCACATCGTTTTGCTCGAGAATCGGAAGCAGAAGATGAACTAGAAATTGGGCATGATCTCGTGCGCACTTCAAAGGCATCACTAGCACAATCTGCCGCTTTCTACATCGCTGGCGAGAGCAGGAAAATGAGGAAAAGGCACACGCACTCCAGCATCCATGAGCAAAACCCACCAATTGAAATTTCGCCAAACACAAGGAATCAGATCAGTAGGCAGTAAAATATAATAGCTAATATTTCATATGTTAAGTCACAGCGGAGATTTATTGGGCGGCCGGCACTTACTTCTGTGTGGCCCTATCCAGTGCCATCATTTTTTACTTCATCCTGCATCGCTGCTGCTTGAGGGACCGATCAGAGGATTCCACCAAATCAACAAATTCCTCGCCTTCGTCAGCCAAGAAGTTCGGACGATATCAGCCCCGTCAAAGTTTTGAGATTGACACGCAACACTGTCCCCACTCCGCAATGCCATAGCACTGTCACCTTCATAATTAACATTCCCTCACCTCTCGGGTCTCTCACTCTTTGTTGTTTTCACAGTGAATATGTTCGTATTGTACACTCTTTATGCTTCCGCTAAATCAATAAAAATTTACAGGAACACCATGAAGAGGATAAATGTGTGCAATCGGTTGTCAGAAGTCAATGAAGCTGGAACCCATGTGTGTCCAATTAGGCAAATGGTGCTTATCTCTGTCGGACTCGATCATTCATACTCATCATCATCCATTTCTTCTCCGTCGTCCATCAGTCCCGTCTTCTCCATTAGCTCCTTACACATGTTGTTCAGCTCAACAATTTGCGCGTCCTGCAACCGATCTGTGTATCGCTTCACCATGTACCCCTCCCCTACCTTCCCCTGAATAGTCAGATTAAGCGTCTGGACCTGCGTTTCGTTAATCTTCAGTCGACACCGCAATCCGAGTGTGTTCTCCTCGTGCTGCTTCGAAATTTTCTGTATCTCCACATTCGCCCTTCAAAAATGGTCAAATGTTCGGAATGCAGACACCAATTACCGATTCAGTTGTTCCGCCGCCGATTCCCTGAGCTCATGGTAACGCGCCAACAGTTTTTCGTATTTGGCGGCTTCTTCTTCCTGCATGGTTTTCAGCTCCTCTTCGCTCTAAAAATTTTATTCAATGGAAACAAGTGATATTTCCGCATTACGTTTTTCAGAAGGACACAATTTTCACGCATTTTCTCATATCGCTTGAACAAATCGGAATAAGAATTCTCCAGTTGGCTGTATTCCTCTCTTAGCGAATCCCGTTCCTTTAGAATGTCGTTCAACAAATCGGGCGAAAATGTCCTTCCAGTAATTTGCGGCGTCGTCACTTCTCTTTGGCCATTTATCTCGCCATTCTGCGCGATAGAACCATTGGGACTCGTTTGGCGTATTAGATTCGGAGCTATATATTATTCAACCAAATGATTGGGGTTTTCAGCGGGTACAAACCAGTTGTATTCAAATGCTTGGTGAACTCTTCCATCTGAGAGAGGGATACCATCGCGGACTTCAATTTTAGTCTGCATATTTCGGAGTCTTCGTTCGAAGTTTGCTTTGTCTAAAATCAAATATATAAGTATTTGTATTGATCGCTGCCGCCGCCATTTACTCATACCTCATTCAGTTTATAGGCCCATTCGCCTTCTTTTTGAATAAAGAGCTTCTGAATTTGTCGTTTGAGCTCTTCGATTGGATTTTCGAGTGCAGGGATCTAAGAGAATAAGAGCCTAAATTGCCGCTATTATTTTCAAAAACCTACACTCAAAACACGAGCAAACACCGCTTCAACTTCCTTTGATGACTGATTTTCTACGGTGACAGTTTGTTGCCGTGTCCGAGGCTTTTTTGTAACCGTCCTAAATATCAACCATTTAATAGTCATGATCCGGAATGAAAACTGATAAGTGGTAACTGACTGTGTATTAATTTCCTGGTTTGATTTGCCATTTTGTTGGGGAGTGAGTAAGGCAGAGGAAATCAAAACAGAATTATTGATAGGAGTTCTCGCTGGTGGCTGCGACTGGTTGTTGTTACTAAAAATTAAATTTATCTAAATATTAGAAAAAAACAAACTCACATAAAAGTGGTTTTATCGTCCGCAATCAAAGTGTCATCCATGATGATTTCAGAATGTCTAATAACGGAAAAATATGATTTTGTTAAAGTCATCGTGATCCGATAAAACTAAGTTTGGATTAAAAAACATGCCATGCTTGATGCTGCTAACTGCTAATCTGCTACTACCCTACTACTATAATTTGTACGTGGTTAAACTACACAACGCCAAGTGCGCCAAAAATCTGGGGAAAGTGCTATAAGCGCTAAAGCGCTATGCTGAATGTGACATTTATTAATTATTATAATTTATAAGACGAATTTGACGATTGGCGAGGGATAGTGCACACTGACGGATGTGGGACTTTGGACATTAAGACAAAGGAGTCATTTACGAGTTCACCACATCAATCGATCATATCTAGTCACGACGACGACACGACAGTTTGTCTCACCAACAGAAATGTTGAATTGGAGAGGAATACTAATCTCATTGTCAAAATTATTCATTCTTCAAACTCGTCTACGCGCTATAAATTGCGTAAATATAAATAGCCGCCGCTGTTCCGGATGTTTGAATATTGCCACCCGCAACCACAATCATCAATCATTCTTTGCCAAATTTACCCTATTAAAAATTGTGCGCAGATTCTCCATTTGGCTCGTTCTTGCCAGGCTAGCTGCGGTGTACACAGTCAAGACAGTTGAAGACAGTGAATTTGATGAGGCAATAAAAATGCCGAAACGGCTGAGAAGGTGGGTTTGTTTAGATGTGTTCATAAGTCATAAAAAGAAATATGTAGGTTTCGCAAATTTGCCTCCGTGGAATTTGGCGGAGTAAGGCATTATTTTTTAAAGTGAAGCGACAATAAACAATGATTCATTAATTTTTAGGAAATTTACATGACTCCACAAGATTTCCTTGATTCATTGACACTTGATGAACCGCGAGGTTTTGAGTTTCGATATTTGTACAATGCTGGTTTAATTATTACAGAACGTGTTTTCCGAACTGTAGTGAGTCTCGACCAACTTAACAAATGGCTTAGGCTAACGCCCCCTTTACGTCGCGGAAGCCACAAAATGTTCCGAGAAATCGGAGACAACGGAATAATTTCGTATGCCGAGTATCTGTTCCTAACCACGTTGCTAACAAGTTGTTCTTTATCTAATTTAACATGCCATTTTCTTTCACACTTTAGAGTCTCATTACTCATTTAACATCGCATTTTTGATGTTCGATGAAGATGACAACCTTCAGATCGACAAGGAGGAGTTTTTTAAGGTATTAAATCAGATATTTGCCAACGGGAAACACACACCAATAGTCGTGTTGTTTTATCCACTCCATATTTAACACAGCACTGATTTAACTCTCGTAATGTTGATCAAAGTCAGTGTAAATGTTGCTGTGACGGAGCCATTTTAGATACAAGTCTTAATCATTGCCGGAACTCGTCAACCAAGTGTGAGGGATAAAGAAGAAGGGAAGGCATTCGACCAAGCAGTGAGCAGCGCTTGTCTATCAGTCTGTCTAGTCCTAATGTTAACTTCAGAACGACAATTGTTATATAGTTTCTGATTTTGGACTCTTATTCTACGGAGATGTTAGCAGGCCGATTCCACGAACTTACCTCTCAGACTCCCAAGAGGTGATTTCCCGTGCTAATAGCTTTGCAGCATTTTAGCTGGGATTTATCATACTGCCCCTTAAGTTTGCCCATTTGTTCTGATTCTGGTGCAGAATTGCAATGTCTGTTGTGTTTAACTAACCGCTTACTGTAGAATATAACCCCAGGTGGTGTGTTTCCATTTAAGACGTGAGAGTGCTGGTGATATCAAATGTTTAGTCGAAATTTAGTTCGAGCACTTAATTTCATCGAATGTCTATCTGCAAACGAAAAACAAGGGAAAAAGAAATCTTGCGGGGTCTGGAAACTACACGTCGTTTATGGTTATACCTTCGATATGCACAATGAAATAATTATAAATTTTTGAGGAAAAAGCGACGGAAGAAATGAACAAGCGCGACACAACGCTCACAGTTCACCTATTTGGCAAAAGTGGGAGGAATAGCTTGTCTCTGGACGAATTTCAAACGTAACTAAACATTTCAAACCATTAAATTTTATGTGCTTTAGTTTCTATCAAAGAATCCAGCGCGAAATTATCGAGATTGAATTCAATGAATTTTCCCGAGGAAAAGATCGGATTTCCGCTGTGGACTTTGCGCGCCTTGTTTTACGCTACTCAATTCTGGAAAAGGAAGAGCAATCCCCGTATATCCGCAGAGTTTATGAGCGGAGTGAATATGACGAGCAAGTCGGCAGCACAAATTTATCATTTGTATTTTTCCAATTCTCAGGGCATTTCTCTGCAACAATTTGAACAGTTCAGCATGTTTCTGTTGGTCGGCCAATTTGAATTCTGAATCAATTCCGATCTTTAGCAACAATTTGGAGGACTTCAGCAAAGCTGTGCGCCTTTATTCCCTTGCTGACATTCCAGTCTCACAGAGCGAATTTATCCGAGCGGGTTAGGACTTTGGTCATACTATTTAGGGAACGGTTTTTTTATTTGTCCTGCCTATGGGTGTGGGTGTCGAATAAATTTTCGGTCATTTTTTGCCTTCGCACCTATTTAAGTTTATATTGATCATCTATTTTGACTCGTCCTTTTCACATATTTAAGCGCCTATTTTTCGATTTTGAGCACCTAAAAACCGGTCCATAGTCATATGTATTTCTGAATAACAAGTTTTAGTAAAATGTTCGACTGGGTTCCGACTCGACCCTGGTTTAGTCAATGTGCTCTACAAAATATTCGATGCCAATGCGGACGACAAGCTAAGCTACCGTGAATTTATTGCAGTGATGAACGATAGACTGAACAGGGGATTCAAAGTAAACAACACTTTTTAAGGAGCAATTAATGTTCAAATCTAGTCGAGACAACCGGTGGACGCGCTTGGTTGGAAGTCATTTAAGGATTGTGTGAGGACCGAATTTTCGGGAATTTCTTCAGGGTGAAATTATTCTATGAAGTAATTGACCAGATAATCCAGATTTTTAACGCCTTATTATCATTCCTTTAAAACCAGCGTATAAAATTGCATGTACATTTTAATTTGATCTTATATTAGTGGTATGCTGCAACACTCATCAAGTTATGGCCGATAATGTCGAAAAATCGGCTATATTTTTATTCAAAAGCAAATA